>WEKX01024850.1:40957-327533 GCA_013390025.1 Pitta sordida
TTTTTTTGTTTTTCTTTTCTCCTCCTTACCGTTGTGGTTTTTTTACTGTTCTTTTTTTCTTTTCTATATATATATAAATAATTATTGTGTCCTTTTTCTACATTTTTTGACTGAAAGCCCCTTTGATTCAAAAGGTAAAGTAGATAATGAAGTTTCTTTTTTCCTTTCCACTCCAGAAAAGATTGTAACATTCATATTTTACTTGGATACACTCCTAAGGACTTTTCGGACATACATATTTAGAGGATTCCATTTAGAGTCTTCTGCATTGACAATGTTATCCTATTAATCTCCACGCTTTGCCTTTGTGCTGTATATTTCTAGGTTAGAACCTAGAAAGTACCATAATTGTGTTTCTTTTCTTAGCACCACTTAGCTTTCATCCATCCTCAACTCCTATTAACCTTAAGCAACTCCCACAAGAGCAGGAGTGATGTGATCATATTCACGTTCACATTTTTTAACATTCAGCTTCTTACAGTTGAATATCTCTTATTTCCTTCCCAAGTATGCTGCCCACGGATATTTTACTTTAAAAAAGTTTTGCAAACACTTAATTTTCTGTCTGTTCGCTACCTCTCACACCTTCCAAAAGTTTCGGTTCTGAATCCAGAGCATGTAACGCATGTGGAGTGAAATTAGCTGAAATTTGGACAACAAAATTCAATACCTAGACTCAAAAAGTCTTCTTAACTCTGTGAGTGACATTCATTTCAATTTCCAAGACCTGCTATGTAGAAACACCTGAGTTAGCTCAAAAGAGACATGTTCACATAGCATGTGGAAGCAACATGGTAGCCATACCAGCTCAGCTGCTACAAACAAACTTTAAATTAATTTAAATTAATTTATCTTAACCATTAACTCCAGCTGGGAACATCCTGGGCTTTGAGGGCTACAGGAATGCCGGCTCCTATTGCTCTAAGGCAGAGGAGACTCACTACTGCTTCGTGTTTCCCAGTTAAAGAACTGAATTGCAGGTTAAGAAGGTTGGAATAGACCAAAGAATTTTTATTGTCTTTTTGTGCTTTACTGAAAAAAGATGGAGGTAGGCACAATACCACAGTCTTCTTTCTGAGAGCCGTTCATTTGCTACACAAATACCCTGCAGCGGGTTGTTCTTTGAAAACGTACAATATTTAAGAACACAGCCTGTAGGGATCCAATGTTGTGCCCAACTCCCCATTTTTACTTTGTTAGTCTTGCTTAAAAAAGGAAAAAAAGTCAGAACCTTTCCCTAACAAAACTTGCATTTGTCCTCTGAATAAAAACAGAGACCAAAATCAATTGTGTTGGTTTCACTGTCTATTTGTGGGGGTTGATTCACCCATTTTGTGTGAGATTTTTTTTTTTTTATCATTCTAAGTCCAAGAAGATCAGTTAAGAAGATCAGTAGCTGGCACGACTTTTTTATTCCCATTTTGCTGGTTCAAAAATGAAGTTTCATTCTTGAGCTTTTGAAATTTGTTTCCATTTTAGAAGAATGTAGGAATTTTCTTCTTTTCCTGATCTTTGACCTTCGTAACTCAATTTTAAAGAGTACAAGTAAACAATAGAGTTGGAAGGAAGTATTTTAAATGTAACTTTTATTCATGGTCTTTCACACAGAATCTTTTTCCTTTTTCACATGCTAGAAATTATTAAAAAGGACAAGGCCACACCATGAATGTAGCTTAATCTTCAGATCTATTTCTTGGAATCTTATTCCTCAACTTTGCTTAGATCAGGTTTGCCTCAAAGTAATTCTCTTAAAGCAGAAGAGTAACTAGTAAACCACCTAGCCTATGAACCTGTATCCAAATAAATTTCAAGGTCTCTATTTCACAGTTAAATAGAAGAGTTTTTTTCAATTTACTTTCGTAAAACAACAGTTGTGAGGCTCCTTGCTCCAGGCAGTGGCCCTCATTGTATCCCTGGTGTATTTACTGATGTGCAGACACAAACGCCTATTTTATTTCCCATGGTTTCTGAGCAAATCAAAGCAGAAACCTATTTTTTAGCCACCTAAAATCTGAGACATTGAGATTTAAAACAAATATTTTGTTCTCAACCAATTACTCTAAGTTCTGCCACTGCAAATTCAGTTTATCAGACTATTGAAGTCCTGTGTGTCCACTACCAGGATTTTGGCTGGTTTAACACGCGGATTTGAAGACAGGCAGAGCGTTTTATTTCTTGTTCAGCTTCTTTTACAGGGGTGCTTCATTATTTTCTGACTAACTGCTGGAGTGAACATCCTCTTCCCTGTTCCACAGCTTGACTTTCACCCAGTTTTGGGCAGTGTACCTGAGCTTTGCTTTTCGAGCGGCCATGCCATGGGGGTAATGGATTTCATGCTTGGCCTATTGTGCAGAATCGCCAGCTTCGCTCCTGCCCGCCTGTTCCGTACCGTGACTTTCAGTTCACAGCAAATCCCTTCCCTTCCTGAACATGAACTGCGAGTTATACAATTAATGCCCTTTTACATCTTTAGAAAGAAATCTAAATGTTAACTAAATACAATTTTCCTCTTGATGTGTGTTCACAATGGTGTCTCAGTCCTCTTAGTCCACCAAGCACACACTGTTAATAGTCCTCTCTCTTCCTTCAGACATACTATTTCATGTCACTTCTAAAAATCTATTAACACTAAGATTTCGTTTCTCTCAACACTTTTGCATCTTTGTTTGCATCAGCTTCAGTCAGTCCCTGTGCCACAGCAATTCCAGTGAGACTGTGCATTTTACCATCTCTACTTCATCTAGAAAAGTAGATTTCCCAACAGATCTCAGAAAAAGCAAAGATTCCTTTAACGAAATGCAAGCAGACTTTACAATCACCCCTTTTGTAATTTATAGAGATGTCTGGCTTTTTTAATTTGTCCTTTTTTAAATGAAATTTCGCTAGATTTCCTATTGCTTATGTACATTAGCTGTTTTGCTACAGCTTAATTTTTTGTTTCCAAATAGAAATGCAACAATAAGAAGAAAATTGGGGTTTTGGGGTTTTTTTTTAATGAAAATGGTCTCCAGAATGCTGTAATCTAGTAGAAATTTCTCAACTGGAGCAGGAGAAACATATGAACTTGAATCTCGTATATCTTTGATGAATAATCATTGGATTGTTCTGTGTGTTCTGATATCATAATTTTCTCAATAGCATTTAAATAAAACTGATACTGTCCATGCACTGTCTCTATTTGAACATTCAGCAACTCCTGTTCATCAAAGTCCATGTGTTCCGACGCAACCATTAATATGGCACCACAACTCTGTCTTGCAGCACCTCATATTTGTGAGTTTACACCCAAACTATTTGTAGTGTCCATTGCTGCAACTCTTGGACTATATATTGGTAAGATCAATAAGTAAAATGATTTTGTTTTTCTTTTTTCTAATGGGCAAGCTGAGACTTCTTCAGCCTGTAGCTTAAATTGTTCATCATTTCAGATACCATCTGGTTTGTGCTGGACACAGGCCATAGACAGATAAATACTCACAGAAGGGACTTGGTTGTTATTGCCCAATTCATCCTTTGGCTCTGGTTTTATACTGCAAGTTTATTTATATTGCAAGTCTTTCCTTGTTTATAACCATATTTTCCATCGCTTGCAGGAAATCATCCTTTTTTTTTTTTTATTTAATACGACATCAAGTGAACTTAAGAAACCAAAGCATCAATTTTCATAAAGACTTGGACCCTCCTCCTACCTCCCATCATTTCTGATGTGAACAGTGGGTAGCATCATCAGGTAGGCAAGTTTTAGACCAAGAACAAGTGATGCTTCAAGAATTACTTCAGTCTTGACAGACAACTCCACCTCTCGCCCCCTCATGGACATGTTACAACTGCATGAGAGGAAAAGCAGTTTTCAATGAGGAGAAATTGATTTTTATGCTCACGTTGAACTTGGCAAAACTACCTCATAAAGAAAGGAGCATTGCTATTTCTTCCAAGTTTTGAAAATGACTTAAAACCAAAAGAAATTTTTCTGCTCCCAATCAAAGCCTGTTTGAAAGTCAGAGCACAGTCACATGTATACCCTCACAGAACTAGCAGTCAAATACTTTAATTCTCGTTATGTCTTCTAAGAGCTTTCCAGTAGAAAGCTGCAGGTAATTAACCCCCTTCTTCCTCCCATATCCAATTCTGCAGGCACCATGCCTGCTGTCTTTTACAGGAAATTGATAGGATTGAAATCCAGTGGGGTGGTAGTGCTGGGAAGTCAGTGCAATCTCAGACATCCCTCGAGCATGGCAAAGTTTGATCATGTTCATCCTGGAACACGGTAGTGCAGCACATGTTATAGAAATGGATTATCGCTTGTGAGTCGTGTAAGTGTCCCCTATTCAGCCAAACATACTTCAAACCTATATTTTTTTGTTACAGAAGTGCTGTAACCACTAGTTCCACGCCATAGATAAAAACTTCTGAAGCTGGACTACTTGTTTGAAGGCTGCATTGTCACAAATAGCTGCATTAATTAAAGTATAAATCCAAATTCCTTTATAGTTATTGACGCTGTGAAGGAATTTAATCCTTTACAAGCTGCTTTTCCAGCTGTTATCTCACTTTTCCCCCTATCTCTCCCTGTGCCTTCTCACAAGTGGTTTTCCCCTCTGACCGAAAGTGATTTACAACTTATCAGTGTTCAACAACTGGGAAGACTGCTTGAGTGACTTGACATCTGTTTCCATACAGCCAGAGATCTCTTGTCACCCTTGATCCCGAGGACAGTCGTTGACATGCACAGAGATCCAAATGATTGTCAGATCTGACTGTAATCGGCCTTTTGTAGAGCTTCAGTGAGCTGCTGAACACACAATCTCAGGAGAACAAGTCCCTGAGTGCACACGAGCTCACTGACTTATTCTTTAGGCCAGCATAACAATCAGGCTTTGACCCAGTTTTGGGGCTTGATGCAAAAACAACCTTGGGGGAAAAAAAAAGGCAATGAGGAAAAACCCCTTACCCTATTCCGGTCTAAAACTTACACCTTCACCAATAAGAAAACCAAACAAACTCCAAGACAAACCAAAACCCACAAACAAACTAAAAAATCATAACCACAAAACTCAAGTGAACTCTACAGGTAAATTGCATTTAATCAACATTTTTTGTAACTCAAAATTATTCCAAATTCTCACAGAACTATGAGATTCAATTCTTACTGAGTTCATGACCATAGTTTTATGAAAATCGCTCTCCATCTCATATAAAATGAGCAAGCCAAAAATTAGTTCTTGTAAAATATAAGGTGTAGGTGAAGATGTCACAGTGGCCTTCAGGACATGGAATTAATCTTGTCTATTCTGGGATGTAGGAAAGTAAATAGAGGGGCAGATTGGTAGGAAAGTAGGTAGACAGGGGGGATTTTTTAAAAATTTGCTATATTAGCTGAATTTATGTCAGAAAATCAACATTTTGGAAGGAAGAGAGAGGACAGAGTGGATAAAGAAGAACACTCTTCATTGATTTTTATCTTTCTGCATTAGATGAGGCATGAAGAAAGCATGTGCAAACACCATTTTACAGTGACAGGCTTCAATGAGAAAAAAGTAAATGTCAGCAAAAACATACAAAATGTACACGAAATAATTTTCAGAAGATTATGAACAGCAACAACAGGAAAGATGAAGAACAGTACTTATATTTAGAACAGAAAAAACTCTGGGAGCACTGGGTTCAATAAGTTTTTCACTGGACAGACTTCAAGAACAGCAACCGTTTTTCAGTTGCTGACTCTAATGAAACTATCACAAAGTCTCTCAGCAAAGACCACTCTTCACGTATTTGTAACTGATGTTTTTTCATCCTTCTGTATCACCACATGGGATAAGATAAAATCTTAACAGAATACCTGATCCAGGTATTTGGCAGTAGGCAAAACCTTTACTCTGAGCAGGCAATGTAATCAGATGACAAAAGTCATTAGTTGGGAATTCTATGACTCTGTAACAATTCTACGTTAAGAAGAGCACACGACATGTATTAGGTATGACACTGATTATTCACACCAACTTTCTGGGGCAATACAGAGAGACAGCCTGGATGGACATGAGAAAGTAAAGCCCAGAGCTGGGAATGCAGCACACGCTACCTCTGTGATGGCTTGATTAATTATTCTATTTATTCAGAACTATGAAATAAAAAAAAAAAAGGTTAAAATCACAAATCCCGATCTGAAGCAACATACACAATTACCACACAACTTAGAATTGAACACTTGCAGATCCGCAGCTCACTTGCCTTTAAATTAAAAGTTGCTATTAACTGTACAGTATGTAAGGTGAAACCAAGAGGTACTCTGTTGTAATCTTTATGGAACAGAACCCCTCTAGAGTAACCTCACGTAAACAAGAACAGTGTGGTTCAATACATTTATGATTCTCATAGTTACCACTTGCTTCAAATAAAAAGTTTACTGTACTTTGGCACCCTATATTTCCCCCTAGAAATGCATATATTCATATAAATCATTAAAAAATGTTAATAGAAAGAATGAGAAAGTTCGATTTAAATAAAGTGCTCTAAAGAGGTGCAGATCAAGATTTCAGCATGATTTTCATTCCAGTCCCTGAATTCCAGGCAGAGATGTCAATATTGGTATGTCCTTCTCATTTTTCTGAAATATATATTTAGCTTCATTTAACATAATCAATGAGGCTTTAATATGGCAAACATCAGATGAGGGTTCTCAAGAGTATGTTGATGGAGAGGGAGTATGTAAATTATTAAATTCAAGTAATGGAATGTACAGGAAAAGCAAAAAATGCCTGCTAGAACATGCATAATTGACTTCATACTAAGGGCATGCACAATAGATTTTTGTGTAATCTGTTTATTAGGCTAATAATTGAAATTTTTCGTCTAGTTGGAGTCATTAATATTCTCTAACCTTTCTGTAAAGCACCTGATGTTCTTTATTCCTGACTCACAAATCTGATGCTGAGAGGCTAATTCAGCTAACATTTATATAATTACATGGAGATTGTGTGGCCCTGTGAGTTAATATTTGTTATTTATTTATTTAAAGCAACATAAATCAAGAATAAGCTCACAGAAATCAAGGCAATTACAAGGCTGAAAAGCAGAGTCACGTAAAGATGACCTTCACCATTAGAATAAAGGCTCCTTATGGATGATTTTCAAGCAGGAAAAATTGATTGATGACGGGGGGGGACACAATTTCCCGGGAGCAAAGTATCCAAGAAATATGAACAGCAATGATCATATTTAGTCATTATTCCAAATAAGATTAACCATTAATGCAATGCACTTGCCAGCATAAGCCTCTTACTAGCCATTTAACTACTTATGTATCCCATGGTGCCACACAATGAGTTTCTGAATTCCAGTGACATTCCTTCCCTGCTTTGATGTCTCCTCAGTTGAGCCAGCTATGAACGTCAGGTAACACATGTATACATACCATTTCCTTTGCACAATTTTGTGAATAAAAGCATTTTTTATTACTGTGCCAAGGAGAAAATTAAAGGCCCCATGAATAAAAGAAAAAAACCACCACAAAAACCTAAAAACAACCCCCCCAAAGAATTCATTGATTTTCTTGCAACTTTGGCAAATAACATTTTGCAATATTTACTTTGCTCTAATTGCTAAAATATAATGACTTTTTAACTGTTAACAAAAGACCAAATCAAGGTTACTTGCACTAATTAAAGCTGCAGCCTCTGAGTACTGATGGGGTGAAAGAAGGATTGCACTGCTGGAGAAATTGCCTTTCAAAGTTCCATATTGCTCTTTGTTATTTATTCTGTAGTTCCATGACAGGATTAAGCAGCCCAACATCCACCTTGTGTTTGAGACTGAAGAAAGGTTCTGTAAACTGGTATTCAGATTCACAAGAGGAAATGAAAAAAAACCCCACATCTCTATCCTCCTTGAACCCCTGCCTCCATTCCTTCATCCCAAATTTTGTAACACCTATGATATATGATAATAACGAACTACTAGTAACCAGGAACTAAGAAAATTTGCACTAGTTCAACAAATTCACTATTTAGCAAGTTTTTCTAATACTTCCAGGGATGGTGAATGCACCTGTTCCAATGCGTTACAACTCTTTCTATGTTGGTTTAACTTTTTTCCCCTGATATCTAATCTAACCCTCCCTGAACTAAACCAATAATGTAGACACAGAGTGGCAGCGAGGCAGAATTGTTGCTGTCTCCGGTTAGGTGGGTGAAAAACTAAGACAAAGTAAAGACAAAGTCTTGGCCTAACCACAGCAAGCTGGGCCTGGTCCCAGAGAGGGCAAGTGGGAGCGTAGGGATGGAGATGGTGGGGCTTGGAGGGGGATCACTTGGGTACCACAGGGGATAAGATAAAATCTTAACAGAATCTGTGCACTAGACATGTCCCACTGTTCTCCACAATTTCAGTGGCAAAACAGTTTGCAGTCAGAGCAACCACTGCAGAATATTTTACGAGTGTGCAAAGTCAAAGCCTGGGGGTTCAGCTGGATGGTTTGTGGTGGATGCTTCCAACTTGAAGTACCAATGAACCCAAATATAAAGCATTTTTTTTTCATGTATTAAAATTTTAACCTCAGCTGTTTAATGTGACACTAAGTAAAAGTAACAAGGTGAGTGTTTTCAATTGTATTTTCAAGGGCATGTTGATTTTGAATCTATACTCACACATTTAATTTTTTTAAGCCACTTAAACTGAAATAAACTTCATACCACTGAAATCTAAAAAAACCTTCCCTGCAGAGTATCTACAAAGTAATAGATCAGTCAAATCTATATCCATGTACACATTGACACAAGATTCATCAAAGTCTTACTTCTCGCTTATATTTCTTAATCCCAATTACAGACACAAAGATAGGAAGCTTTTTCTGACACTGGTAGCTGTCAAAAAACTTACTGAAAAAAAGAACCTGGCAGATAGTGCTGCATTTTAATTTCCATCTGATTTCAAAACAAGATATTTTTCTGTCCTACAGGCAAATTACTTCAGAACACAATAATGTGAATGTGCCATTGTTTCAGTCTAATAAATGCTTTGCTTCCAGCCACATTTTCCACTCCTGCACTTACAATATTTTGGCTTTAGTCTTTACTGCCTGTTGCTTTTGCTAATATTTCTTCACCCACTGTCTTATTTATTTTTCAGATACTCCTGATTTGGTCATCTGTTCTTTTATTTGATGGAGTTTCTTTCCCACCCACATTATTTAGTATCTGCTTTCTTTTTTTAATATAGAAGTAAGCATATAGCTCTGGTTGCTGCTTAATTTTTTTTCTCTCCATTTCCACAACAGAGCTTCACCACTCAGCTTAAACACCATGAAATATTTCAAGTGTCACTGCCCAATTACAAGGTCCCTTTTGAAACAGTTCCATCTCACAGAATCTTAATTTCTATTTTATTGTGAGGGGGCAAAGCAATGAGTGGGTGATGTGGCCCATAGCTTGACCACAGTCTGGTGATCCAATATTGATATAAACTATTTATTTGTTTTGGAGACACAGAAGAAATGTGACTTATCTAGTAGTTGATTATTAAATAATATTTAATTTACCTAAACATTGCAAGTGTTAAATGGAAAATTCTTCACAGAACATGTAGGCCCTTAAACGTAGGCCTTAACTTCTACGGATAGACTTTGACTTTATGGTTCTGTGCAAATAAGCTCAAAAAATGATTCAAAAACATTATCTGAACAAACTCTAAACATTTGATATGTCAGTATTCATCTCATTTTCAGCTTTTTACTCTCAAGCATCAATCTGAATAGCATTAGGTTTTCATAAGTGTTTGCAGAAGGAAAAACTTTTTGCATCTATTCAATGTTCTCAAAAGAAATTATTTGTTCAACAACTTTAAGATGCTTTTTATCTTCCCTCCGTTCGTAGAAATGTGGGATATAACAGGAATTAAAACTCCATTCACAGTTCATTACTCTACAGACTAACAGCGTTAATTGGTCAAATAATTATTTGCTAAGAACATTTCAGCCAATTATCTTGAAGTATGCTGCTGGGGGAGAGGGAGGGTTATTTGTCAAGAGGATGCAGCTGCAGAATATATTTCATATTGTCATAAAATAATCTGACTGTGTCTGGATAGGCTGAGAAACACTTTTTTTTTATTGTTAAAAAAATACTCAAGAATCCCTATGCCAGCTGTTCCTTTTATCCAAACTCCTCAGCAACTTTTAATCTTAAAAAAAACAAACCCATAAGGCAAAAGAGTTCCCTATGTGGGAATCCGTGCCTTCTCACAAGAAAGCATCAGAAATTCCAGGAGGGCACTTGTAGCTCTGTGTGAGAGGCAGTTGACCACCATGGTGGAAAAGGTAAGAGGAAAGATCTGTGTGATCTGTGTGTCCTGCAGCACCAACCAGCAGTAATTACACCACAGCTCCAGTCACTGTGCACAAGGCAACAAAGAAACGCTCAGCACTTGGTGAGGAGCAGAATTTAATTTCTTTACAACAAGGTCTGTCTATGCCTGAGAACGAGACCTTATCTCTGCCGCTTTGTTTACTTCTCCCATTGATTTAGATCCAGAAGATAGAACCTATTTCAGTGATAAACTCCTGAACAATGCAGATGCAGTATTTATCCTCTTCTGTGCCATCTTTTTAAAAACTCATAAGGCTCTTTTATTACAAATGCAACTTCCAAGTATTACTGATTTCCTGAGATGCGCCTCTCATGGTGAATGTGCCTCATTTACAGAAGAGGAAAGTTCAGTTTGAAAGAGACTCTAGAGCTCAACTCTGAAAATATTAAGATCTTGTCAAGGAATACTGGGGAAAAAGCAATCAGAACAGTGTATCCCAATTTCAGAAGACAATTTGCCAATCATTTGCTCGACTCTGAGCTTCTGTGGGGAAGTTCTCCTAAATAACAACAATTTGACTGGCAAATTGTAGAGCTGCAAAAGCTCATCTTTGGCATCTCCATTAAAAGGCTTTCAGCTACTCCTTAGCTCACTGAATGTAGTTTTATTTTGTTTACTTGTTTGGCTGTAATTGCATGCAATTTGTAATTGTGCCTTCCCCTATAATTACATATACCACTTTTCCTCGTGAAAGAAATGATGCAGCAATTGCCAAAGCATGGCAGTTTAAAGATATATGTGGTGAAAATTGGTAGGTTTTCACTACTACATATGTGTTTAATGTGTAGGAACATCATGGAAAGTAATGAGCACCTAGCTGTGCACACAGTTCAAAGCTGCACAACTTTGCAATGTAAATCTAAACATGCATTAAAATTCTTTTCATCTTAATGATCACAGTGCACTAAGTACTTCCCTAAACTAAAATCCTTTCATTGTTTGAAATCTGTTTTTCAGATAACTATGTAGACTTACAACACTATAATTAACTGAAATAGAGATATTTTACAAACTTTTGTATGGTCTCCAGTGATCCTTGAGCATTAGATAGCACAGCATTTCAGACACTATATTTCATTAATTTCTAAAAATAGATCTAAAATACCTAAATCTTTCAGTCACCAAATGGATGCTTTGCTTTTGATAATCTCTTCAGATATGAATTGAAGAACATTTAGTTTATACAGAAATGGGGAAAAGTTACGTAGCAGAAGTGTACAGTAATGGAAACAGATGTCAATGCAGTTCACTGAAATGAAAACATAATCCAGAGTTTCAGAAGTCCAAACCTAAACAATTCAGGATCCAACTCTGTAATGAGTGAGGTTACTGGAACTGTAGATGGGAAATTATGAGAAACTAGGGAGGAAATTCTCATTGTCCTTCCCCCCATCCATCAGGAGATGAAGAGACAACGCTCTGAGAGCCACCTCATGCTGCCTTTTTCTCTCTCATTAAAGCTCTGCTCAACCACTGATAACGCTTTCTCCCCCTCTTAGTTTCCTTTTTCCTTCTAGGAAATCTTAGTTCTAACAGCAGCGTAGAATCCACAGCCAAGAACTGAGCCCTGCAGCCTCTCCATCGTGCAAAACATGACACTCCCAAAGGATCTTCTGAGCACATGGAGCAAAGAGGCCCAGGGAAACACTGGCTACATATTAGACAACTTTCAATTCGAAACAAAACTGAGTCCCCTAATTCATAGCCCCTGAGAAAGGCACGGGCATGAATCCTGCAGAAAGAAAAGGTTAAACCACTACAGCTGAGAGGGATGGCAGGAACACCAGTTCTTGTACCTCCAGCATCACATTAATAAAAGCAGCCCTTAATTTTAATTATCATGAACATGTGGACTGTATCTGCCAAGTTTAGTTAAGTGCTTATCCCTAATTTCTCCAGCTAAGGGGGCTTTTGGATGCACAGAGAAGCAAAGCCAGGCCCACCTTACTGTTGAAAAGGAGTTCTCTAGAAGTTTTAACGAGCCTCCACCTCCAGCCAGTCACTGGGTGAAGGTGGATGGGATCTCACACAGTGATTAGCTGATGAATGGAATTATGAATTTTACTTCAGTTTGGAGAAAGGCAACTTTTCTCCTAGTGCTTCAAATATATGCTACCCAAGCTTCTGGCTCACAGATATGGATTTACTATCCAGAAGTATGGCAAAGCACACTGTACCAGTTAACCAAAATACTTTTTCAGAATTGACAAAATGCTAGAAAAAATATTTGGATCCCTTTAGGATCACTGTTAACAAAAGCAAAGTGAAGAAATAAAACATCTCAAGCAACTGGCCACAATGAAAACATGTTAGTCACTTAGATAAATAGCTGCAATTTTAACAACAGCATTACTAACACTGCATAAAAAAAGCATGTACATAAAACCTGCTAACTACCAACAGTGGATGTGTACTGCAGCCTAAACATTCTCCTCTGGCATAAAAATATCCACATATGGTGTGTGTCTGGCTATTTAGAAAACATGAATTACAAAGCTGGTTCTGCATCCCAATCACTGGTCACGTTCACGTGGTGACAGTTAAATTATAGTTTATCTGTCAAGTCACAGTCATTAACTCTGTGTGTGTGGATATCTGTGTGTATGTAAAACACACTTCATTTCCCAAGGATAATGCACATGGATTAAGCTATCACATTTGATTTTCAAACACGATGGAATATTCATATGGGTTTGGCTGCTTGTTTGACAAGCAGTAACTTCCTGAACTATTGCAATTTTTGTACATGACCATATTCTGACCACCCCACCCAAGCAGCATCCTACTCTCCTCATTTTACAAATAAAATAATTGAGATATTATGGTAAAATGTAGGCAGATGACCTTCTGATTCTTCATTTTGAATCTGACCTTGCTGTTTCCACACTGTCCTCGAGTTATAGCCAGCTTTCAGTAGTCTTCCATGCTTTGCCTTCAAGGTATTTTATGATCTTTTTAGTACTGCAATAATAGTAATACATGTATGGCTGGATCTTTTATAGGAAATGAAATTATTAAGAAATTTTACTAAAATAAAGCACGTCAGGTATTAGAGAAGCTTCACTGATATGACTTTTATTGTTTCCCAGTTTTATTCATACATTTTACTTCTTCCAACCCCAGTTCTTATTCAGATCACATTATTGTAATGCCATGTACAACCTTTCACTATTTCCATCAGTAGCTGGAAACACTCAGAATTGGTAAATACAAAAATACAGATAAATTTGTAGGTGGTACAAGTCCAGCAGTCTCTCTACAATTCCCACTGGCCAGTTATTTCTGGCAGCTGGGAAAGCAGAGGGAAAGAATGAAAAAACCAAACCGCATCCAAATGCCCTACAGTATTTTTTTCTAAAACAAAATGTCAATTTATTTCTCTGTCAGCATTGCAAATGGCCCAAGAGATGTGATGGACAATGAGCATTTCAGAGGAAGGCAGGTGAGGACAGCAGCTGTTTCCTGACAACCTGCTCTGCTCCATCCCCACTGCCCACCCTGTCCCTTGACAGCACAACACCTGTTTGTGAGCTGGGCACAGTAACAACTGTGACACTCCTGCTCTGGAACTCAGGGAGCAATTTCCTGATGAACTGGTATGAAGGTGCTGCAGATGCTGAGAGAGGCCCCGCAATGCCACGTGGACTGAGTGGTGCCAGCAGTGGCTTTTTGCCATGTTTCCCCCCCCCCCAGTTTGATACCCTTTATACTGGACTTGGCTCAAGCTCCCCAACAGCAGGTACCACTCCTGGTGCTCTTATTGCCAACTGGTGGGGCAGTGACCACACCTTTGTGCACATATGTTACTTAGGGATGCTATCTGTGCAAAGTTCTATCTTCTGCTAATGAAAAGCAGAAAATAAGGGGTAGCAAATAGTTCCAAAAGGAGGGGAGGAGTGAGGCAATTATCACCCCAGCAGCAGCTGCATCCCACA
The DNA here is from genome assembly GCA_013390025.1 of Pitta sordida. Lineage (NCBI taxonomy): Eukaryota > Metazoa > Chordata > Aves > Passeriformes > Pittidae > Pitta > Pitta sordida. The sequence continues at coordinate 55,252 of WEKX01024850.1, forward strand.
GGCAGCTTCCCATGTTAGATCCATAGAGGTCTTTTCACCACACACAGTGGAAATAACTTCACCAATCCCTTTAGTTGGTATTATCATATCTTCAGTCCTTTTAAGTTACATTTGTTCTTACTCTTCATACTACACTTCTTCTTCTAAATGAATAACTAGTCACCTATTTCCTAAAAACTGGCATTATAAAGAAAAAAGGTTGGATATGAAGGTACTGTTTTAATACATCCAAGTTTTATATCCCACTAGAAGATAATCTAATGCATCTGTAAGCAGGGGAAACATTTTCGACACCACCACATCACGCGTTTATGGGATTCTAACTTCACCTATGTTGACTGTGGTGTCTTTCTCAGACCATTCTTGGGTAACTGTGGGTTTGCAGCTCTCAGATTCTGTAACCTTCATCACAGAATGGTTTGGGTTGGAACAGACATTAAAGCTCGACCCATTCTACTCCACTGCTGTGGGCAAGAACACTTTCCACTAGACTAGTCTGCTCCAAGCCTTGTCCAACCTGGTCTTGAGCACTTCCAGAGCTGGGGCAGCCACAGCCGCTCTGGGCAACCTGTGCTAGGCCCTCCCCACCCTCAGAATTTCTTCCTGATATTTTCTCTGGAACCTGGACAATCAAGGCAAGATTTGTGTGTCACTTCTCTTCCACACCAACACACCCACTCAGAGATGAACTAACTCATCTCCAAGGTCTTCTGCTGCTGCTACAGATTCCCACAACCTATTAAAAATGCCTATTAAAAGTTTCCAACAACAACTCATACTTTAATCCATAAGTTTCCTCCATGTACAGATACCTGTAATCATTGCAAGTGTAACAGTGGAAAGCAGGAGTTGCTGGTACTGTATATATTTTTCATTTAAACTCAGTAATTCTTTAGAAGGCTTATTATGTCAAAACACAAGTGTTAGTATCATTTATATACTTCTTAGAAATATATTACCTTATATATCAAGAAAACTAATTAGAGCCAAGAACATTGTTTTCTGGTCCTTTCTAAATTGTACACAACCTTTTTATTGGCACAGTGAATTGTCCCTGGTTGAAAGTGATGATTCCTTCAGAGCCAAACACTTAAATCTTTATTTAATAGTGGAGCAAGCCCTGAAGAAACAATATTCCCATGTGTCAAAGCAGTGTATTTTTGAAAATGCAGCCTTCTGCAGAAACAGATTTCAATTACACTTCTTTACTGCTTAAAATACTGTGTCCTCATTGACATCTAGTATATAATTTTCCACCTAGTATATACCTGTGGCATATATAACAATTTCAATGTAAAGGCAGCTGACCATAACAAAAAAGCCCTAATATTTACTTGAGAAATCAAACACTATATTGCAAATCATCGCTTAATTGACTCACAAATGTCACAAGCTCCAACCATGTCACAGCATTGACAAGTTACTATGGAAACTAATACATAAATTATGTTTTAGAATAATTAAAGTGTGCACTTACTTCAGCATTATAGTATTTTGTTAGAGCTATGTAGAAAAGAAAACAATCATGCACAGAGGCATCTACCCTCCCAGAATTGACTCCTGAACCCCATGGAATTGAGAAAGAATTCATTCTGTCAATGAAATACTTGAGAGCTGAGCTACCTGCACTTGTCCTCTTTGAGAGAAGCCATCATCTGTGTTTTGTATCTCATCAAGCACCAAACTAAATGCAGAATTCACAAGCTATGTACTCAGACATTGTTTCTCAGGGAGACAAGGGCAAAGCAGACTGGAAGGAGGAAGACAATCATGTTGAATGCTCCACACATTAGTGATGGAAAACAATTCTGAAGTGAATGTAGATCTAGATGCATTCTCCTGACCTGTATGTTCACACACTGAAGCAATGTAACTAATCATCTTCTCTCGTGTGTTAACACAGTGATAAGCAAATGAAAAAGCCGAAAAACAACCTCACAACCAAAACACAGCAGCATCTTTTCCCCAAAGATCAAATCCTTTGTTCTGCAGAGCATGTCAGTGTATCTGCAGAGGGATCTGAGAAAGGGAGGGAGTTAATTGCCTTGTGAGTCCAATACACTGTTAATAGAAATTTCTTCTGAATAAATAATGTGGAAATAGGAGTATCAAATAGTTCATGATTTTCTAATTTACCTTAATTTGCACCCATTTTGGGTTGCTGAATATGTTCTGCTTCTCAGCTAACTAAGGAGTGTAGAAAACCTTCCCTCACCCTGGAGACACCTGGGAGGTGAGGGTCAGAACAGGTGAGCTCCCAGATTCCCACAGTCAACACACCCTGATGCAGCTCTGCGTGTGTCAGTGCCACATCCCTCGGTGTTCCACCACCTGGGGCACACCTGAGATCAGGTACAGCAAGGGTTCCCACAGCTCAGAGGTGTAAAACCCTCAGAGCCTGATAGATTCCCAGATCCCTGTCACGGGACTGAGTGGGCACTGGCTGATTTCTCACCTTCTTCTGGGGGAAAACGGTAAAAGGCAACACTTTGTCACACTGAGTCTCATAAAGACACTTTTCATGAAATCCCAGAATGGTTTGGGTTGGAAGGGACATTAAAGACCTGCTTTTCACCCTCTGCCATGGGCAGGGACACCTTCCACTATCCCAGGCTGCTCCAAGCCCCATCCAACCTGGCCTTGGACACTTCCAGGGATGGGGTGGCCACAGCTTCTCTGGGCAACCCCCACATTAAAGAACTCCTTCCTAATACCTAAACTAACCCTCCCCTCCTTCAGCTTCAAGCTGTTCTCCCTTGTTCCACCACTGCATGCCCATGTAAAGAATCTCTCCCCTTCAGTGGGACTTGCTTCTCCATTATTTTGGGAATTGCCATGTCTCTTCTTCCAAGTGACAAATGTCTTTCACGCCTGTCCCTCCTCCTTTCCACATCTATTACAACAAGATAAGTAATTCAAAGTATTGCATAATTCAGATTTATTTTTGCTTTGGGGAAGGAGCATCCAGGCTGTAACCTGAACATCTATATTTTTTCTAACTTTACTAATTAAAATCCTACTCAGTAATAGAGCTGTGAAGAAATCAGAATAAAATAAAATAATGGTATTTTAGTGGTGACTTCACCCTTTGTTGGCACTTAAATGTGTTTTGCTGCTTACTCGTGTTGTGTCCATCACAGACACCTTGACACAGTGCCACTGAAGTGACATTCTGATACAAATTCTCACATTTACTTAGTCCTCCTCCTCCTCCCTATTTAGCTAACTGAAATTAAAGAAGAAAAATTTGAGTGCAGTTATTTTCTCAACTTGTAATGTGATGTGGTTTGAGTTTAATACAGTATTTGCTCCCAGTGACTCAGAACTTGAAACTCAGGATCCCTTGGTTCTGGCTCATCTCTGTCTTTCCTATCCAGTCTGAACTCAGTCAAAAAATACTGGTTTTGAAAACATCTGCTTTTCCTCAGTGTTACTTAAATGTTGGTAATAGTTGTCTTCTCCATCACAATTTATGATGTGTATATAACATCTGAACTCCCCCACTGAAAGCTGCTATATAAGTGTTACTTAACCTTGAGTTCATTATTGCTATTAAGTCTTATAATCAGAAGAACCGAATAATCTTATTTGTACTAAATCATCCTGTAAATATTAATAATTCAGGAGGTTAGAAACATTAATAATCCAATTTTTTTCTTTATTGCAGATCTTACAATGGAAAAAAAATGATGGGGGTTAGAAATACAGAAAAATTAGACCTTTTGAAGAGCAGTGTAGGTTATTAATTCTCACACCTGCCCAAAACAACTCAGAAAACATCACTGTTTTTGAAGCAGTACATAATATCATTCCAGACAGCTTTGTGTTAGGAGAGCTGCTGGTTTAGAACATACTTCAGTGACAGAGAATCATCATTTGACACTAATCTGTAATTTCTCACTGCTGGGAATTTATTTGGAAAAGACAATGTATCAAACCATTGGTTTTTTAGCTTAAACTGGGTAAGTTTTCCAGCAGTAATAAAAAAAAAATCATCAAATTTTGCTATTCAGAACACAGTGCTACTGCACTGGCAAAAATGAACTTGGAAAATTGGCTTCTAAACAGCAATGGGAAATACTTTTTAAAAGGCAACCTAGCAGGACTTGGTTCCTCCTTGTGTCTTGGGGTCTGCACAGTGTCACATTTTAACTGTTAAATATTAAATTTTCTTAATTTTCTTTTCCTCCATATAAGTTGATTATGGAAACTTCATTAAGAGATGGATTGAGATTTTCTAAACGAGTTAAAATTCTGTTTCACTATACTGCTAAATTTAATCATGAAGGCTAAATTTATATAGAGCAATTCTTCAGAGGCAAGTAATTTTCATACTGTGAGCTCAGTAAAAATCCAGATTAAAAAAAAATTGCTAAGGGAACCTTTTTTTTCTTCCTTATGCAAATAAAAAATCATAATCATCAAATATTCCAAAGATCCCCCACAGTAAAATCAATGCAATGCACTAAAAGAATGAAGTTATTTCTCTTTCTTCTGTTTTTGAAGACTAATGAACAACCCACATGTGACAGGTGATGCATCCCTTGAACTATTCCTAGTAGGTAATTAGTATGGTATGAGTAGTTACTAAAAAATAGAAGTTGGTATAGACACAAAATGTGACTTAGAAAACAGGTGGAGATTGTACCATATTACAGAAGATAATAAACTGGAAATGCAGAGAAATAGTTAAAATACTGTAACTGCCTCTCAACTTTATAGAGGCTCATTCAGAAGGTGAGAAGCTTCTGGAAAAGCTTTTAACTACTGTCCTTTTACCTTGAAATAACTTAAATATAACGTAATATAGCTGTAAATAACTTAAAATAACTAGCATCATGACATTAGAATGATTAGAATCTTGTCAATTAAATATTAAAAGGATACGGCAGAAGTACTTCTTTTCCATAACAGATGTAGGTTATTTCAAGGACCAGCACTCAAAGCCCTGATACTCAATTTTAAAGTAAATCCTGTGGCAAGTTTGAATGTTTGTACATAAGTTTGATTGAAAAGGCACAGACAACACAGACTGGTGATAAAATGGTAGATACAGTTCAATGGCATCACACAAGTAAAAATAACCCTACCTAGTGCAATAATAAGGCTCAGATAATACATTGCCACACAGACAAGACATCTGGTGTCATGTCAGACAGTTCTCTAAAGTGTCAGCTTAATGCTCAGTAGCTCTCAAAAAGGAAAATAGAAAACTATTCAGAATATCTCAAACCCATCATTACAGCATTGTATAAATTCATGATGTATGTCTGGAATTTTCCATGCAATCTTAGACATCTTACCTCAAGAGAGACTTAGAGCAGAACTATAGAAAAATTAGAAAATTATACACTGTACAGAAGTTTCGAAATAGGAAAAAAAAATATAATAAAAAGGAAAAAACCAATAAAGTTTTTCAAACCAATAAAGAATCAAAACCAGACTATAAAAAATATTGAATTATATGATGGCATTGAAAAAAAATCATTAGTTCCATACAAACAAAAAAGGATAAATTATAAAACACAATCTTGTAAACTCACAATTTTAAATAACCGTTTTATAACCCTGTTTTAGGATTTGATGGAGTCACCATCCCTGGAAATGTTTAAAAAGAGACTGGATGTGGCACTGAGTGGCGTGGTTTGGTTGATGAGGTGGTGTTAGATAAGAGGTTGGACTTGATGACCTAGTTGGTTCTGTGATTAAAGCGTTCAAAAACACGACAGCAGCAAAGTCTGTTATTGCCTACCAGTTATGAGGGTACAAATTCCAGGTAAAAAGTGTTTTTTCTTCACCCTTAATTCATCAGTTAAAGCCTGTGAAGGATCCCAAGGTTGGATACATCTCCATGTGCTCCGTATCTTTAATGTTTCCCTATTGGTCACTTTCTAAAAGACCTTACTGAATGGGTTGGACTCTTGGTATCACCATCTTAGATGGTTTCATGCTTCTGAATCCTTAGGTTTATTTATTATCCTTGTATACCCAATCCAACAAAACTTTGATGTAGATACTATTATATTTATTATTGGATAAGTTTTCTAGTTGAACTAGTTCATGATAAGAGTCCATTATAAGGATATTTCTTAATATCAAACACTTTTTCCTGTTCCTCATTTTTCCTTTTTTATTTTTTTTTTTAATTCTCACAGCTCTCCAAATATAGATATTTAAACTCCTTTTTTCCATGATGTGACAGGCAGAAGGAATTTATTCCTTGCTCCTCTCAAAAACACATGTGTGCACAAGGTCAGAAGTGAGATAGCATTTCAACCTGTGTGAACCTCCTCAGGCAGAACCATTAGCTAACCCAGAGCTGAAAATTGGTTGGAAATTTGTTGTACTGCAGAAAGTGAAAGACAACTTCATGGCAAAGGTCAAGGACTGAGATGAACACATAGAGATTCTGTCTAAGTCAGTGGACAGTATTATCCAGTATTTTTGTCTAAAACAACAACTTACCCAGCAAATTGCTGAATTACTCCCATTCAACACTCACAGCACTCAGACAATATGCTGGGATTGCAGTTTAAAATATCTGCTCCTGATCTTCCTCTGTAACCCAGGCTTGGCTGTTCTCCTCGTGCAATCCAAGGGTTCACAGAAAGCTTGAATGTGCCAAAACTAACCTCACTGATGGAAAAACTGAATAGTCTGCACATAGAGCAGCTCACAACAGGGTTCAGTCTAAGTGACAGCAGTGAAGGAAACAACAAACTTCTGCTGGGGGAACCCTATGCAAATAATCTGCTTCACTCTATTTCTCTCATCATCACCGTGATTATTCAGTATAAAGTAAGAGTCTGTAATTATTTCTATTAAAATGTCCTCACTAAAAAGTGGGAGTTCTCCTCATCTTTTCAGACAACAAGTCACTTCTCCATTTTTGTAACGGGATCCTTCATGGGATCCTTCAGCCCCATGGATAAATAAAGACCTGCCTGCAGTACTAGGAGATCCTAATGGATCAGCATTAGAAAAATGTCCAACTACATAAAAACAATTGAACTGGTCAGTGAGCAATTGCTCCTGCTACTTGGGGAGTGGCATTAAGCGGCCATGGGAGAACCGAAGGAACATGCTATTTTTGAAGTCTTATGTCAGGATTTGTACTCTATTGCCAGACTAGATCTTGTAACGACACATCGCTGTTGTTAGGCAACTAAATATGCCGTAACTGGTGATCCTTATGCATGGCACCTTTGGCACATTTTGTGAGGTGGGACACAGGCTCAGCAATTTGAATTTGAGCTCTAGAGCTCCATCCTGAAATGGGAGAAATGAAACTTCTATCAAACCTCATGACACACCTTGGGAACCCACACTTAACAACATCAAAATCCGTTCTTTGATAGCTATTGTTAGACAGAAACCACAAACACAGGCAGGCAATTAAACCCGTGCAAGGCAGTGCCAGCACTTTATCACATCTTTTCACTATTTCAAAACCTATGGCTGCTCTAAATTGAGAAAAATTAAGTGCCCTGAACAGTTACCCAGTATCAGCAGGTTGAAATGTCATGTTTCAAAGATATTTTTCCACTCTTTGGTTTCAAGCAAATGTCATGTGTTTAAGATGGCACTTGGGAGGAATATAAAACATATCACAGCTCATGCCCAAGGTTCTGCTCTCCATCTCCCCCAGCACCTGCATCAGGACACTCAAACACAGCCACTTGATATGATTTCAGCACAGTTCTTACACAGCATTTTGGAAAGTCCTTTTTCCCCTTCCCCTCTTCACCCAAAATATCAAACTGACAGATCCCTGCAAAACGTTTTGGCTTTACAAAGACAACAAGCTCTACACAGAGTATTTGCTGTTCACCAGCACCTTGTCATGTCAGAGAAACAGATGTTTCTCTGCTTCTCTTCTGACAAGTCTGTACACTGTGCAGCACCGAGGCAGCAAACCTACATGCTCCCTCCTTTTGCACCAACTAGACTGTCAGTCATAAGAACAATGTATTTAATCAGATCCAAACAAACCTCCCAGACAGGAGCTAGGTTGAAAAAATCCCCAAGAATACCTCAAAAGGGGATGCAATTCTTTCAAAAATAATAATCTCTCGACCCATCACATTTCAATAGCTTAGATTTGGGATTCCTCTGCCAGTTCATGAGGCTTCCAGATTTCCTTTCACATCTGCTCAGAGCTGGAAATCGAACATGTAATAAATTTTATTCAGCCTCTCCAAAGGGAATTTATGTAATCATTTAATTGAGGCTTCTTTTAGTTCAGCTAACCAGCCTGCCCCAGGATCCTAGGTCCAGACTGGATGAATATCTGTTCATGTTTATGTCGTATTCATGATGAATTACACCAGAATTTTTTATATCTCTTAGTAAGAACGTCAAAAAATTGAAAAACACCTTTTACTTTGAATGAAATATTTGTTCAATACTCATAAGAATGCACAAGCCTTAGACATTTTCAACTATTTCCCCCTTACACTAATGCCAAGTCATGAACCAAAAGTACATAGTTCTGTAAAAACATCACTGTGTTAAGCATACATATATTCAGGAACATTGAACCTTATTTCCTTCAAGTTTACCTGAAATTGGAGTCTTGGGTTTACTAACGTTCTTGTTTTATTATCCTGAGTACTCTCAAGACAATCAGAATTTATCTAGCTTGATAGAGTAATGCACAATAAACAATGAGATCATTAAAAAAATACATAACAGCAGGACTACACCTTGAGGATGAGCTCTACACACAGGGACACACACCTGAGCACCGATTTATAACTCTGATTATTTAACCATAGGAAAAGCGAGTGAACTCTATTCATTTTTATGTGCTCTCAAAGACAGCAGCACAGAAGAAAAGCAATTTTAGGTGTGATGAAAATCTAGCCTTAGAATATTGTCTAGGACACTTACAGGGGCATATTTTAGTAAATTTGGCCCGTTAAACAAAAATGAATTTTGGATACCAATTCTAAGCCAACTGTATATTCAAAATTAGCACTTACTTTCTTAATGCCAGTTTCTCCACTCCTCCCTCATGATCATCTGCTACTTCTCCCTTTACCCAGAAAGAACCTCTTTTAATTCTACACCAAAATTTAATACAAGATAATAGCAATAATTAACAATGAAATTGAGAATCAATCTCCATTTCATCTCTTCTAGCTGTAGAACTCTAAATGTAGTTTTATCAGGAAACTTACAAAAAAAATTACTTAGAAAATTCAGAATTCTTTACTGAAGCATTTAATCTCTTTTGATTTAAGAAACGAATATATGTAGACCACTTCCTTTAGGAAGATCAACTGTAATGGCTTCTTTTCATTTGCATTATGGAATGCTGACACAATTTCAGCCTTCTCTGTCCTATTTCATTATCCTTCCTCAGTTTTTAACAACATATGCTTTGTCAGCACTCTTCATTTATAGCATATGGCTCTGTTCTCTACGAGTTCTTTATCTTGCTAAAAATAAAATTGGGAATTTGTCTTGCTTATCTCTGCTATGGGGCTTGCTCTGTCTATCTTCCTTTCTTTCTCACCTTCCAAAAATCCACTTACTGTCATTTCTGTCTTGAAGATTCACAAATATATGTATATAGCAGTAAGGCATATATTGCTCTTTCTTGACAACTGCCGATTCCTTAGTTTGATAGAGATTTTCCCCAGTTTTACAGACAGCACTAGCACAGCCCACCTTTCTGTTCGTGCATGGAATTTTACAACATCTTTAGCTACTAGAAATTCCCACTTCATTATTATTAAGATGGAAACATGACAAGAGAGTTGTATATTTACCCAAAGTAAAGTGTATGGCAATTTTAGCTGGAAGAAGCTCTGATGCCCTCATCAAGGAATGCTCCAGGCTCCATAACTTCTGAATGTTTTGGTGCCTTACAAATACACCACTATCACCAGAATGGTGATAACCCTCCAGTAAAACAGAAAGGTTCACTGCAGTGAGATTGTTCAGTCCACTCTGTAACTCAGGCTAAAAAACAGTTTGAATTTTCTCCTATTTAGAAATTCAGTCAAACCATACATCCATGGTTTCAGCCTTTTCCTATTTTCTATTACATTACAGTTCCCCACGCAAACACAAAGCCAAGCTTCAACTTTCACTTCTACAACAAATGAAGAGTTTTCAGTTTGTTCCGGTTTTCCATTGAAGAGAAATCATACAGACTTGCCATCTTTCTTGGACAGAAGTATTTTATGGATATTAGTTTAATGACCAACACATGCCTTGGTCTGTGCACAGAACTGGGTGGATTTTTGATAGTTTTATAAAGAAACAAAATTCAGAGGTACCCTTTTCCCATTCCTTCCTGATACACCTTGTGTACAGAAACAAGGGGATACCAGTAAGATCTCACATTTAATTAATTTCCATCAAAACAACAGCTTGCAAGAGTCACAAGTTCCAAGGAAGGATCTTTATTTCTCAAAGTGTGACTTTCTTCAAGGCATGGGCTTTTTTTCCTTGCTGACTCCTTGCACTCAAGAAATTCCAGTTCCTCTAAATCTGATCTGTCACTATCATCATTAACCACATCCCCAACCCCTGTGACATCTGGAAATTTTATGAATACTCACTTTATATTTATTACATGTAATTGTGTTGGGTCAGAGCTAAACAGTATAGAAAAAAATACCTCAAAACATACCCACTCTGTGGTGCCAAAATTGTTTTTAACAGAATCATTTTAAAATACATGAGAACCTGGTTTCTTAATCTACTCTACCGTGTTGTTTTGCTGCTGTTCTTGAGGCATCACGTGCTCCAGATATTTTTTCCAAGGCATATAACTAATGTCAACATCTTTGTTTTATCAATCAAGCTTGTAATCTCATCAAAACCAACATCAAGGTAGATTGGTAGGATCTATTTTACCCCAGCCAATGCTGTTAGGCATTAATTACATTACATTCCTTAAATTTTTATTAAGCAAGCCTTGCATTAACCACTGCATTCTTTTGCTCTGGATCAATACCAGACTTACAGGCCAGCAATCACCAGGACAAGCATTTACTCTTTTTAAATATCAGCACAATGTTTATCCCTCTGTCTGGCATCTGTACTTTCCCCACATGAATTATTTTAGTTATTACAAAGAAGAGTTCTATACAAACAACAAAAAGCACCATTGCTGAAGTAACTTTAATTTACACTTTTGGTGCAAAACCATAGAATATGTTTTCAAGAAGCCTTAGGCATGAAAATCCATAAACATTAAGAGCTTACATCCAACACCTTAGAGTTTATGGGTACCCAGAGCTCCTCTTACAGAGCAGGCACAAAAATGAAGTTCAAAAACGTTCAAGTTTATGGTCAAGACACAGCAGGAAAACATGACATTCAACCCTTTCACTTGTCAGGCCCAATGATGAGCTTTGATTATCTCAGTCAAGAGAGATCCCTGATTATCTCAGGGAGAAGAGAGAAAAAGGTGCCCCCCTGGCTGCTACTGCCTGCCCTGCTGACCAAAACTTTCCCATGGGAGACCCTGGTCCGTATCCTCCTCCCAGCTGAGGAGACTTCAATCCCTATTTCACATCTCCTTGGAGGGTTCCCAGCTCTTCTGCTGTTGGGTATTGTGCAACTCCATCTGTTTCTGCTGTCACATTTTCTATGGATTCTGTAGGTAGAAACCATTGATCAAAACTGTATGTAGAAAATATTGATTTAAAACATCCAGAAGGAAACTGCTCCCAGAATTTCTTGAACTGTGTTTGCATAGCTATATTCCTATATATACAACACACACATGCATTCACACATTTGGAAAATCATACACAAGCAGAGATATATATCTATATATTTAAAAATAAAGACCACAGCGAAATAAAAATTGATATTCCTATAGAATGTGAAGTGCATTGGTTGTTCTGAAACAAATTAAATGTCATTTCATTTTCCTTCTACTTCTTCTCAATATTGTACTGCACTGCATCATGCAGTGCAAGCACCCATTTATCATCTTAAAAAATACATGTTGTTACAGTATAGATTTAGTTTACTTTATACATCTAGATAAAAGAATCAAAATTATGAAGCAGAAAGGAAGTGCTGTGGATGTTGAGATGAAAAGTTTTGACACTATTAAAACAAATGAGGAGCTTATGTAAACTGACTGTAAGTGAAGAGAGCAGTGATACAGCTGGGAGTTAATAAAAAGTTTAGATGCTCTAAAAGTTCATATAGTGATCAAAGACATTGGATAGAAAATTGGTGTAACTATATTAATCTCTTTTTTCCCCCAAAATATTAATTTCTGAAAAGTACAGCACCTTCCACAAACCATACAGTATTGTGAATTAGTGTAAATTATTTAATTTTTCCCTAAAAGGTTCATATCAAACACAGTAGCTATTTTATCAGCCAATTTTTCAAAATACAGAATATTTTGCTTACGACTTTCAACTCTATAGCGCCCAGCAGATTTCCTCTTCACAATTCTTTTGAACCAGCTAAACTAGAAAAGTAAAGTACACAATACCCAGAGGAGCAGTTTCTCTTCCCTGCCTTTCACCACTAAAAGTAATCGTTTTCTTAGGCACTGCTAATCTGTGCCTAAATTTTTTATTATTTCTTTTATTCACTGAAAACAGCAGCAGAATTTTATAATAACTCTCAACCACATCAAATAATGTTCTGCCCTGACACAAAGAACACAACATCTTTGAAACTAGTACTTGTTTTCCAACTCTGCCTCAAAGAATCTCAAAGAAAAATCAGGTGAGGTGGAAATTTCCCTGACATGTCTCCCAAAGTAAAATAACTCCATTCATTTTCTAAGAAGTACCCTGTGGATTATCAAAAAGGAAAATTTTGTATTGTTTCCAAGCCTTTTCATCTACACAATATAAAGATGATATGAGTTATTTGCATTTAAGTGAATATATACAACAGAAGTCCTTCCAACACGTGTGGATTTTCTTCTATGTTTATGTGCTCAATGCAGTGTTAAAATGCTAAATGTTTATCCATTTCTCTCACCACCATAATAAACATACATAAATGATGCATAACAAGAGATCACAACATCAAGATTCTCCACAGAAACTCTACATTTAACATATTTTTTCTATTAAATCTTAATCCATAATGAAATGGCTGGTTTCTAACAGAGTACTTTGCTGGAGCACAGCAGATCATCTAAATAAACCAAAAGTCACGCCTTGTATAGAACCACAAAATGGTTTGGGTTGGAACAACCCTCTGCCTCACCACCCTCACAGTGGAGAAACAGAACAATTTTCCCAACCTAATAGCACTTAATTATACCAAACCACAGCCAATATTCAAGAAAAGTCATTCTTCTTTCAAACCAAAAGGCCAACTGAAGCCATACCTAGAGCGCATCACTCTAAAATATATTAAAAAAAAAAAAATAAATAGATATTTAGAATATTAGGAAGTAGGGTTGTGGAATGCAAAAGAAAACCCAAACAATAAAAAAATTAAACAAGAGAAGTCTTATAGTCAACTCATCTTTAGCCACAAAGAAATCCAGATCAGGAAAAGAGGAACAAAAATGGAAAATGTTACTTATTCTGGAAAGCCTTAGGAATCTCTTATCAAATCCACATAAAGCCAAACAAAGTAAAAGCATTGCTCAGAAACATTGGTGTAATTAAAGTTAGTCAAGCCTACTTCTCCTACTTCTAAATATAATTTATGCACAAAGTCTTGCAGCCACTAAAAAGAAACTACTCCATTACTACAACAATAGCCAAGCATCTTACTGCTAATTAGCACTTACAACTTTAACAAGCTTAAAGAATCAATATGGCTTAAGACAAAACAGCTGGAACACAGATTAGATACGATGCAGAACTCTCAGACTGGTTTTGTGTTCAGTTCATACCAGATAGATAGTTCACATGGCCAACCCTTGTCACCCTACTGTGCTCCCAACATCCACATTTGAACATTTTCACCAGGTGGGGTCTAGCCAAGAAACTACCATATTCCAACATGGTTCACAGGTTATTCTAGAAGGGACCCTCAGGATCATCTAGTCNAAGCAAAATTTTAACCAACATCACAAGTTTTTAACAGATTTGCAGAGTACGGGCGCTTAAAAGCAAGTAGTGTTTGCCAGACACAAGGTTTGAAGTTCCTGCTGTGACTACCAGATCTCTGTGCGCCTTTGTCTTCATTTTCAAATGTTTGCTCACACGCACTCACATTCTGAAAGCGAGAAGCCTCATTATCCCACATGCAGATAACGTGGGAACACTCCATTGCAGTCTTTGCCTAATCACTCCCCTACCTTTTTTAAAAGTATGGCCCATCTTGGCCAAGTGTTGTTTGGGTAACAAAAAGAACTCCTTTAAATGATTCTTCACAAAAAAACCCTATCTTCTTAATATTGCAACACTTCTCATGGCCTCTCCCAGGTACATTGGGAAGAGCCACACTTGGGTTGTTTTCCTTTTTTCTGCTGACCTGGTCTCACTGTAAACCCAGTCGGACAAAACCAAACCAAGGCATGATGCTCTAAGAGGGAAGATCTCAACTGTATTTTTTTTCCTACTTGCTGTTAATTTTAGAGACATAAAATGTCCCTTTTTATCTCCCTTGTGAGAAGGTGCTCTGAGAAACTCCCACCACAACCAAGGCAAGTCTCCAAGGATTGCTGCCATTTCCTACCTCCAGAGTGACTCTGTCCACTCAAGCACTTCCCATGCCAACCAGCTGCCTTTTGAGGCAAATGTTCTCACCATATTCTGATTAATTCAAAGTTTGGGTTCTGAATTCTGCAGGATTCAGAGCTGGAGGGGAGAGGGCAAATAGGAGATAGGGAGGAGGAAAAAACCTCCAAAACCAAATTATGTTAAACACTGAGTATACTACAGTGGAAGTAAAATGCAGAAAATTAATATACCGTTCCTCTGAATAAATGCTGCATAGAGGGGAAGGCTGTAATTTAAATTCTTTGCCTAATAATTATATATGAATATAATCAGACAAAAACACAGAGATCAAATTTCCTGCTCCTTAGTCTCAGCCACTTTTTCTTTCAAAGACACAAAGTTTAGAGAGTTCCACTTGTAAGCTCCACGCGCTGCCATTTCACCTACAATGGAGCACTAAACAACCCAAAAGAAAATACATGCAAAATTTTTGCCAGCAATTAGCGGGGTTTATGAGCTCACTCCGAATGTTATTCTGTGAATTGATGGAAAAAAAACCTGTTATTTCCTTCATGAGCAGTTGACATTTGTGAACAACAAGGCACCAGACCATCAGGTGGCTAATTTAAGCATTAACAGTCCTTGGCAGGAAAGACAACCAGACTGCATGCAGGCATTTATGACAGCATTTCTAAATGTAGGCTTTGGTCTGTAATCCTATAAATGAACATTCTTTTGTGCAATATTTTGACAAATCACGGGAAAAAATGCCAGGAAAAATCCAGCAGATAGCATGAGTCACACCTTTCCTAAGCCATTTCAGGCATCTGCTACTATGAGACCATATGGGCAAAACAGAAGATGCAGGTACCTTTTCCAGTCACGAGTATTCTAAAGACAAGCACATGAGTAGAAAAATGCTAAAAATAAATAAATTTAAAAAAAATAAAAAGATAGACCCTAATTTCATTGTTTTGTTAATGTACTCTGTTTACAACAGTTTTTCTCTTATCACTCTGTGTTAATCGTGATTCAGCATTGCTCTTGGCACTCTGACATCCAAGTACCAAAACCACAAGTAAAACATTTCACTTTGAAAGTTGTGTAATTTTGTTGGTTTGTTTTTAACTGGGCATGTTGTGTACCCAAAAATTTGATTGTTCTACTACAAACTTACGGAATTGTATTTCTTTTCCCCATATCAGAAGGTCACTGAACGATGAATGTGCCAAGAGCTCCGACACCATGGGTTAGTGGATCATTACCTACATTTGCATAAAAAAGACTTAATCATCACTGCTCCTTCATTTTATAGCAGATGATTCTAAGAGCTATCACCACCAAAAATAAGGAGTAATTAAAAACTTCACATTGGGTGCTATAAATAACATTTGCTTACCTCATATGTTTCTATATATAGGTTCCAAAGTGTTGGCAGGTCTATAAATAATCAAAACCTTGGAGGCAGAAGAGTCCCTGCTGGTACTACATATGTCCAGATGCATTTAGGAGAGAGATACCACAACCAAAAGCCCAATTTTTAAGATCAAGGCACAAATCTTGTGAGGGTTTATTTATCTTCCTTATATTGATCACATCATTAAAATAAAAATTAAAAATGTACAGTTCGTTAGTTGCTTAATATAAAGACTCTAATATTTAATTCATAGTAGGATGTATCACCGTAAGATTTGTAACAGTACAGGTTAGTTTTATTGTATTTTGCCATTTCAGGTACCAGAAACGTTTCAGGAGCAGACTTGCAAGTTCTTTTCAAGCTGTTCTCATAGTGTGGATGAACTTGAGCAATTTCCAAAAGCATAAGAATTAAAAAAATTGAGACGAGTGCAGTTTTCAAGCACCTAAAGAGCTACTAAATCCAGAAAGCAAAGTCTAAAGTAATATGCCTTTTCAAATGAAAATTCACATACAAACATATACACGCACACACACATTATAGAATCAGCATAACAAGGTGAAGTTGGAAGGGACCTCAAATATCATCTCGTTTCAACACCCCTGCTGGGGACAGAGACACCTTCCACCAGATCAGGTTGCTCAGAGCTCCATAAATATAGATAAAAATCTGTCTGTCAGAATTTAAGCTCAATTCAGCTGGGTTAAACTGACTACAGAAGGCAAATTGGAAAGTAACAGAAGATTCCATCACAGTATTTTGAGGAATATCCAAGTCTTATACTAATTACCACTATGTTGAGGGTTTTAGACACTTTTTTTTCTTAAATAAATGCTGCTGGTTTGAAAACTTCTTTTGCTTTGATCTTTGTCTTCCATGCATCCTTTTGGCACTGACGCGGAATTCTGTGCTGGTTTGGATCCAGCCAAAATATTGACACTGTCAGAACTTTCACCTTTCTTCTCTCTTATCTTCCTTCCATCCTGAAGGGTTTTTAAATATAGTATTTCTTCTCCAACTTCTTTATCAGTAAACCATATGCAGTGCTAATCATGAAAGCTGTGTTATCACCTTCAGCTCTCCCAATGACAGTACTAACAGAAATCAGCTTTAAATCAATTACAGCATCAATCAACCTCCCTGCACTCCAAATTCAACAGGACCTTGTGTTTGAAAATACCCACTGGAAAGAGGGTCTGACAATATGCGCAGCTGACTATCGGCTTTCTCTCAGTGGCAATGTCTTTTTATCATAATGATAAGCAATGACACTTGAAATAAAAGTGCTCCAAATCTGAATATCACAGCCTGAACAATGTTAGTGTCTCAGGACATTTAAAATGAAAAAACCGCCCCTCAAGTCAAAGCGTAATGCTGCCTGTTTTATCTTCTGTGCTTCTTCCTGTCAGGTGAAACGAAAGCACAAACTCATGGAATGCACAAGGAGTATGAAATGCTCTTGCTTTCCCTGGGCACCCCTTGCTGTCCTGCACTAAAGGTAATTGCTGTTGAGTCAGAAAATGCTGAAAAATAAGAGAAAAAAGCTGAAAAAGCTAAGTGCAATTGTAGGCATAACACGGAGGTGACAGGGTCTGCCTCTGAATGTGCTGTCACCAGCCCACATCCTCTCATTTGTCCTTTCAAACCTGTCCAGAGAAAGGGGCTATTTTCTGTTACTTTTTTTTCCAGATCCAATATATAAATAATAGTAGCGTACATTGAAATGTATGTTTATTATCTGCCTCTCCAATTCATATTTCACTGAAATTCTAACTCTGTATTTTTTCATTAGTATGTATCAACTCATAATTTTGACTTGCACACCCTTAAGTGCCCCAGCACCATGCTGCCCTCACTTACAATCCAACTACTGCTGGGAATATTATTAGGGCTGATCCCACTTCACATGACCATACGAATTTTTCAGTCAACCTTCACAAATAGCTTTAATGAAATATTACTTTGATATTTTCACGTGTGTAGCCCAACATTGAATTTTAAGCCTATTTGAAAACAAATACAGTATTGAAAAATATCTTAACATACATATAGAGGAATAATTTAAGCTACATGGCTTAGGGCGGACCCAGATGTGCATGAATATAAATGCAAATGAGTTGGCTTTTAAAATCAAACTAAATCAAGAAAGATTATGCTTCTTCCTCTTTTTGTTTACTCCAGAGGAAGTTCTGGTTAGAAAACTAAAGGATATTACAGTAACATTATTTTAACAGGTACAATTAGAAAATAATCTTATTTCCAACTGCCAGTGAGAAATATGTGTTTGTACTAAAATAGTAATTATAGATAATTTAATTATTATTTAGAATTAAGGGGTTTTTTTTTGCTTTTATTCCTGTGTAAGGCAGTTCACAAACCCTAGTCCTATGGTGTTTAGAAACAAGAAAATATGCAATATGTAGTATGAAAAGAGACTTCAATGTGACCAAATCTAATTCCCAACCTGAACTGAAGGTTCTGTAAATATTCTCCAATGTTTCATTAGAACTATTTACATATCTTTCATCTTCTTGTTTCTTTCTGGAGTGAGTCTTTAGTGTGGAAACAGAAAGAAGAGAAGAGAGTTGAACTTAGTGAAATAGTTCAGTTGAAAGGAGTCTACAGTGACGGACAAGTCCAATTGCCCGACACATTCTGGGATGACCAAAGATTTCAGCCTGTTAGGGCACAGTCTGAGTGCCTCAAGCACTGTCAGGTATAGGGCATACCCTCAGCAAATACTTCAGTGATGCTTCCAAAGATGGATCATCATCTTTCTCATAAGAATATCCAACTGTGTGTATTTCTTACTTTTAAGGATATAATAAGAAATGGTTACTTTTCTTGTTAAAGCCTGTAAACTGTAGTGGAATACTTTTCATTTGGGATGGTGAAGGGACTGGAGAGCAGGCCCTATGAGGAGCGACTACAGGAACTGGGATTGTTCAGCCTGGAGAAGAGGAGGCTCAGAGGTGACCTCATTGCTGTNCAGACTTTGCTAACTGGAATATTTTTTTTTAACTTTTGGTTATTCCTCTATACAGATCACAGACTTGAGCAGTCTTGTTTTTTTTTTGGTTCATTTAGCAATCTACATTATTTCTTAAGAAGACTTTCTCTGTTGATTTGCCTCTGTGTATGTACACTGTGTATTTAGGCACTCAAGCCAGAGGCAAAGGTAAGAGTTCTGTAATAAGCAGAAAGTTATGTATTATTACAGAGATGCATTAGAAGATCTTACAGAGGGTTTTAAACCTTTGGGAAAGGCACCATTTACAGTTCATTATCCTAGCACTCTTTCCTAAGGAATAAGTAATATTTAGTGATTCAGTGTATTTAGGGCAAATCAGCAAAGCACAGTTCTGTGTGCTTACATTTAAAGATGTGGCCAAGCCCTTCTCTACTGAGTTCAGGCCACTGACCCCCATCCAGCAAAGCACTCAGACATCTCTGCATAAACCTGAAAGCACACACACATTTGAGAAACTGCATCACGTATTATGACCAGTTTTGCTTAAAAGCAACTAAATTGCCTACAAAATACTTAAATCATTGCCATGCTTGTGAAATACTCTTCTTGTTCAATGTGATAAACTCTTCTCTCAGGAGTTAATAGTTTTGCTATATTCAGAGCTCTACAGATAGGGAAGTGCACAGAAGAAAGTAAAGCATGAGTTACTCTGTAGTGATGGCAAACGTTGCAATTTGCCTCAATTTCTACAGTCCGTTCAGCAACGCAATCCCCACTCGGATATTCCCTTCCATTTAGCAATTAAATGTGTTTGTCATTCACCCTCTTGGCTCTTCAAAACCTGAGGAGAAACAAATAGATAGGCCACTTGTAGAATTCACTCTATTTCATGTGCGTGTGTCTCTGGGTGTGTTTATTAAGAGATAATTAGTTTGGACTAGAAAAAGAGACGTGCTGTCCTCTACCAAAGACACTGACATTGATGTGGTGTTATCCTATTAGTCTTAAGCCTCCCAGTAAGTCCCAAGCTTTAAAAGAAAAGAGACAGAGGAAAGGAAAACAGGAATAATTCAGTCAGGTTGGATGAGGCTCAGAGGTTTAGGGGAAGGAGTGCCTGCCCAAGGAGAGAGGTTGGAACAAAATGATTTTTAAGGTCCCTTCCAACTCAAACCACTACAGGATTCTAAGACCCGGCTCACAGTTTTGAATGATAGCGCATAAACATCAGAATGACAGTTTAGATTATGCTTGGCTCAAAGTTCCTANTATCAGAATGACAGTTTTCTAGTAAGAAAAGAATCAGAAATACATTGAATACACATAAATTAGATTATGCTTGGCTCAAAGTTCCTAAGTTTGCAACTGTTACTGTCAAATCATCCCACCCTGTTCAAAACACTTTGAATCATTTGTTTGGATTTCTTTTTTCTGAAGTTGTTTCTTGGTAAATCAATAGATCCTAAAAATTAAAACAGCTGAATGAATTTGCTTTGAGAATTACATCAGTAAGTGAAGAAACACAAATAAAACCGATTTTTAGAGCAAAATTTCCCAAAGACACTACTGGGAAGACAAAACTGCGTTCAGTATCTGAGGTTATTGTAAAGAAAGCTCTGGAGAATTCCACATTTGCAGATCAGACAGCATTTGAATGCCACTTTATGAAGTCTGGTTTCTGAGAGGCAGTTGTCACCCAGAGGCTCTCTGATATTAACAGCAAATCACTCCTGATAGTGTGTTTTGAATCAGAAGCAAGAACACGGTTATAGCATTTTGATCTTACGTTAAATATTCATGTAATAGCCACAGGGATGAATAGTAACTATTCTCCAATGAAATTATTTTTTGTATATAGGTGTCAATGTGACAGGAGGCAAAGATTAATCTTTCCCTTTGGTTGCTCTGGGAGCACATGGATAGGACAGACGAGTTCCTAAAGCTCCTAAACCAGACAGTTGAGCCTGACGGTTTGTGTTGTCCTGCCATGAATCAGAACTACGGTCTCAGTGTTACCCGGTGTTAAAATGCTGCTTCGTTATTCTACTTTTGTCTCGTTTCAGCAACTACAGTGATCTAACACCATCTACTTTTTGAATCCTTTTTTTAAAAAAAAAACAAAACTGAATTAACATGATCTTAGGCAGGGGACAGGGATTTTAGAAGTTATGAAAAAATATTCAATCATTAAATAATATTTTTCCTCTCCATCTGATTCCATGTTACATTTAAACCAAATGGAACCAGCCTTTAGTAATCAACCACTAGGACAAAAAAGTCTTCATCCTTTTTATCTAATCCAGCTGTCTTGATGAGTTAAAAGTTGCTGCAAAGGAAAATATTATAGAACATTTATTCTAATTTGAGATATAGGTATCTACCATACCAGAGCATCAGAAAACAATCATCTGAATTGTAATTGATCACAATATTTAAGATGTTGTCCAATAATGAATGAATAATGACAGCTCTGCTATCACTAGAGAGAAAGAAGACTGTAACCTAAGATTTTTTCATCTCCCTGTAATTGAAACATATCCTTTTCCATGAGGCCATGGCAGAGGTGTGGCCATTAGAACACCGAGGTTTGAGTCAAAACCCTGTACAAAGGCCAAAAGAAGAGATATGGATTAAAATTATTTTAATTTTTATCCCAAGGCTTTGTTCTTGGAACAGCTCATACCCCAAAGTCAACTCACTTCTAGTACTTCATGCCAAATAAAAGCTGTATGAATCACATAATAAAATGTTATGGCTGCTGGCACAATTAATGGAGGACAGCACAACTTCCACCTCAAACAGATGTGTTCTATTAGAGTTAAAATTACTTAAAACACTGTGCCCATTTCTAACTGATTCAGTAAAGAAATTAAGAGATGTCAAGAAAATATTAATTTTGAGGAAATAATGTATGTATCACCGTAACATTCCCACTACATGGTCATGTTTGTAAAACACCTTCTGGAGATCATACTGTGATAATGGTGGCTCAGGACTTCAGATGGCAAATCTCTTTATTCTTCTACTGCTATTTATGCCAACAAAAAAAGAAAAAAAAAAGTGTAGCAGCATCTTCATGGGCCAATTAACTCCATATACACATTTGGGGAAAATAAACTTTGACAATTATTGCAGCAAGCACTGAAATCCACCTTCATACTCCCAAGTCTGAATCTTTCTTCTATGCTTAGAAAATCATCTGCTTTCTAACATTTCAGGAACAAAAATGAATTACCCAATTAAAGAATCACACGAGTGCTATTGCAATGGAAATGACACAATTTATTTTATTTACGAAGCACCATCTTTATTCAATTTGAGCACATGAAGTCCATGCGCTATGCTGACCAATACTGCACAAAAAGCCAGGAAAGCCCCTAATAATACAGCAAAGAACAGTTGCGAATCAGTGAGAATAAACGTAACATTTCTCAGAGCATAATTCTATTTTGAGCAAAGGTTTTACCGTAAGTGTCTATTAAATAGACCTGTGCTTCCATTTACATGTAGGACTGAAGGGAAAACTGGTAGCTCTTGCCATAAATTCTACCTCTCCAAAATCAAATAGACCACAGAATCTCAGAATATTCTGATTTGGAAGGGACCCACAAGGATCATCAAGTCCAACTCTTAAACAGCACCACTGCCTCCCGGGCAGGAACCGAACCCTCGGTCCCCTGCATGAGAGGAGGGGACACTCACCACTTGATTAAAGAGAAATTTAAGAATAATAGTACTCGTTCACCAAAAACACCCAACAAAAGGTTCATAGTACTCAAAACATTCCTTCTACTCACCAAAGATAATCAGTCACTGCTATCACAAGAGACAAGGATTTAGAACTCAAGTTTTGGCAAGCAAGGATTACCCTAATCACATCCCGCTGATTTGAAACAAAATGAACAGTCACTCTAAGCAGTAAATCATTGTGTGACTCCCCGAGTGACAGCCAAGATGTCAGTCACAGCCTCTGATGCCTGATTATGTCAATTAGCACAAATACTATTTTAGAAATACTTTTATACACAACACAATTCAGCAGAGTTTGGGGATTAAGTTTTGACAAAAGCAGACGACGATGTCACAAGGGTTCATTTATAATCTCCCTGCACGTGTCACTTCTAATTTCTAAAAGTGTCTGCTTATAAAACCTAGAGATTATAAATATCCATTCCAATTATAAGCAATTACTAAACATGTCTTCAAAGTTTGGTTTGGTCTGGTTGTTTTAAGATTTCTCTAAAGACAGAGTTGCTCTTTGCTATGGAATCCAGGAAAGTTTCTGCAAAACAAGCTGTTAGTAAATAAGACTTTTCTTAGTCTCTATTTTTTTTTCTTTATTTTTGTTATTATGGTTTGTATGGTTTGTTAAGTCAAGAGTTACGCCCGACTGACTCGATGCAAATTGCAACATTCTGCAGATACAGAATGACACACTTCTGTCTCCACCAAACCTTATTAACAACCACGATCGACAAGGAGCTCTGCATCTTAGAAATGCAACCTAACTAGGTTTCCTTCTGTGATGTTTGCCCACAGGGAATGAGAAAAAATTTGTATTCCCAGTTAGAATTTTTCCTCCTTGCATGTAAGAGGAACCAAGTTTCCCCTAGGTATACATCCTTCTATGTTTATGAACAGATGTAGGAAGGAAGTACAAGTTTATGGTATACTAGTGTTAAATTGACTCAATTGTGATTTCATTAAAATGCAGAATAAATTAGATATCCCCAGGCAATATTTCCATGGAATTCTATAGGTTAAGATTTTCTATTTCTCTGAAAAGCAGAAGAGATTTTCTAAAGGCTTGCTGACTTTATGTGTCATTAAAACTGGTGTTCAAAGAGAAAAGAAGAAAAGAACAAATTTTATTTCTCAATATTCTTCATTACTTCTTAAAACAGCATACATTTCATGAACTTGGGAAATCTAATCAGAAAGTTAGAGAGCCTCCACTTGCTGGGCATCCATGCAAAATCCACAGAGACTAAATGCCTTTGCATGTTATACTTTTGACTTCTCTGCCTATCTGTTAAATATGTTTACTCTGGATTAGATCAATCTGATTTTCATGCAATAAAACCTGAAAGAGCTGTTGGTATTACGTTACATAGAGCAAGAAACTACAATACTGCTCCCTTCACCTCCAGTCTGTAAAATAAATACGAAAAAGAGTGACAGTCCTTGAAAAGGTGATTTCATCAAGATGATGGAAATTATAGTACCAGTGATCATCATTAAACTATCACTTCTCTAAAAAAAATACAGCAATACTTTCTCATTATCATTAATTAGGGAAACACCTACATTCTAGGTAGCAGCAGGAACTTGTATGGAAACACTACTTTGAACTGATTAGCACCTTCACACCTAAAAAGGTGCTACAGGGCGGTTTGTGTGGCACAGAAGTGCCGCATCACCAACCAACAGCAGCACCTGGTTTCTGGGGGAACCAGCTTCTAGTGAAATCAAAACCATGCGTTGTTTTATTTTCCTCCATGACCTTGAAATCCTGAGGGACAAGCTGAGGGCATACAATGATGATATTTAGCTAAGGCAACATGGAAATGGAGAAAAGAGTATGAGATGACACATCCTTTCCCTTACACTCAAAACCTAGAGATTCAGGTCAAAAGTGAGTGAAAATAATTACAAAGCTCTGAAAATCTCCTACAGAGGAGTCCATTAATATTTCCTAAATTCTATGATTGACCAAAAAAAAGAAAAGGCTCTGTAGGTCAGCATTCTACATTCTATATAAAATTTAACCTTGCAAACTATTTAGATGATGATCAATAAACTCAAATGAACAATTAAAAGTATTATTGCTCTTCTGGTTAAATATTCATTAGGCCAAGACAAAAATTATTTCTAATACTAATACCATTCAGGTACATTAGTGACCCTACATGCCATCCTCACACAATTTCTGAACTGAGGTTTGAAAGTGTGGTACACATGGTATGCATCTGAAATGCTAAAAAGCAAAATCATTTGAAAATTCTGTCATGGGAGATTAAGTCAGAACTAATTATAGTGAGGTTTTACATTGGCAGAAAAAAGAGAACCCCAGACCTGAATGATCAAGGGATCAAGGTGATCAAGGGATATTATTCTTTGAAAAAAAATCTTTTTCTACAGTTGCAGCCACAGTAATTAACTGAGATGGTGACAGGTACATATTCTTGATGGAGCAACCAAGTCTCGCAGCAGAGGATTTGGATTCCTTCAGTTGCCACCTTGTACTGGGCTCCTGGTACCAGCTATTCCTGATTTAACTCCTCCTGAGCACAGCATTCCTTATACACAATGAAGTACTGAATTGTTGAACACATGGAATATGTGAACTCTGTCTAATTCAAATTCTTTATTAATAGCTGGACTTTTAGATCAGGAATCGCTCACCAAATGTATGAATTATATCGTAGACAGGAGACATTGCATATAGGTTTTCTGATTTTTTTTCCATAAAGCAATAGGGCAAACAATGCAACAGTGTTTATTCAACATGGTATTTATTCTACTATACTCACGTGAAGAGTGTGATACATGTGATACAAATGTAAGGGAAAAAATTAAAAGATCGCTTATTTTTCCACATAGTTTCTACACTACAGATCCATCATTACAGCTAGTCTTCTGTGAACAAAGAAGGAAATCTAGTTTTGAAAGCTTAATTGAAGTTTTTGGCTTTGTGACAGAACCAGTTCAGCTCTCTGCTTCAAATAATCTTACTGCTCCTTCAGCAGTTCTTATATTTGAACATAAGCCACGTAAGTGTTGTAACATGTTCTACTACTAAAACTCATTCAGGGATTAGAGATTCCAACACGAAGGCCACATTTCTTGGTCTTACATACTACTACAAGGGAAATACGTAATTTTTGTACAGCATTTCCTGGTAGCATATGGTGCTTATTTATAAACTGGCCATTTAAAAATCCAAACACTTGGATTGCTGCAAACTATTCAGTGAGGACAAGAGAAACAAAGACTAAGGGATTAGGAAGGTCATGAAACTGGTTCAGAGTTCTCCCCCCAATTAATGTGATTTGCTGGGAGTCTTGAACTTTTCTGAAAATTGCAATTCAGGAAGAAACAGGCAGAATGACCTAAGTATCTGTGACGGGCCTGATTTAGACTGCAAGAGCTATGGGGACAGACAAATACTTTTCTCTCCTGCATAATACAGGAAAGAAGTAATGTAAAAGAAGGCAGCATTTCCCAAGTGGCCACCAGAAGGTAAGTGTTGCAACCGAGGTTTTTATTAATTCTGTCTTAACTGCTTATCTTCTGAAAAGCCACTTCTCTTAGAAAGAGATGAACACTTCATTGCAAAGTTGGCTAGAGACAAACACAGAGACCCACTGGGAACCTAAGGTTGGAAATAGAAGCCAATGTCACTAAGCAATAAGCCCTATTTACTACATTGGGGATTTTCTTTCATTTTGTTTTTTTGGTTTTTTTTTGCTAAAAAACTGTAAACAAGGGGAAAAGCCAGTCTCCAAAAACCTCAATTTACAAATAGCCTTGTGCTATAGACAGGGTGGCAGGAAATAGATGTATTCCATTTGATTAGGTTAAAACTGCTCCAAGAATATATATGGGGTAGAAAACAACTATGGAGCAGAGAGAGATGCAGGGAGGGCAGTATCAGTCCTCTGATGTCAGCTTTCACTTTCAGCTCAAGTGCATACATTTCTTCCCATTAATATGTATGTCTACTGAATTGTCTACTTATCTGAACAAGTTTAGTTCTGTAAATGGATGTTACACCAGGTATTTCAAGAGTACATAAGACTACTTTTGGCCAAACACATCCTCTGGAGCACATCCACAGATCTGAGTTTCTATCTGTGCTTGCAAACACAGAAATGGTCAAGCAAACATCTTCTATGTATTAGTGCACAGATCACAGTGGCTACTTAAAGGTTATTACTTTTGCAGGGCTTTGGCTCTGATTAGTTACACTAAAAATATGTGAACACTAAATATCTGTAGAGAGAATCTGCCCATTGAATAAGCAGATTAATGCATAGCAATTTTTATGAAGAATCCCACTGTACCAGAGGACCTTCCCTAGGATGTCACTTAAAGGAAGTTTTTAGAGGATGGCAGATACGGGAGAATTTTTTTGGCCACAAACAGCCTCACCTTCTGCGCTGCAACTACATGCAAGACAAATAAAGGAGCACAGGTTTGAGTCATTCTTTCCAGTCTAGAGATAACATCTACATGGTGCTGGTGAAAGAATGGGGAACAAATATTAAAGGAGGTGAAAAAAAAACTTACATCATTTGCATGGGTGTTTGGAAAACATTTTTTAATCAAAGTTTGCATGAAGAAGGTCATAGGTCACTTCATAAATGGAGGGAGGGATAAAGGAATTTGGGAAACACTTTGTTGCTTCATTAAGTCTTTAGAGCATCACATGATGTACCACTTATAGGTAACAATCAAAGAATGTATTTTCCCTTATTTTCTCTTTCTCTCTAATACTGGACATAATCATAGACTGAAATATCCCAGTATTTAGCTGAGCTCACATACCTGACACTAAAATTTCTGCAATATATTTAAAGCTTAGCAGAAAAGAAAGAACTGAAAACATGGTTTTGTGTGGGAAGGCAGTAAACAATCTCAAGAATAACTCCTGTTGCGAGTCCCTCCAGTCACAGATACGAAACAGTTTTTCCAGAACGCTCCGAAGACATTATGTTGGATTCTTTTCAACTCAAATCAATACAAGTAGTAGTCTCCTACCAAATTATGAAGCTGCCTGTGACTGAACTTAATCTGCCACTTGCTACATTTTATGTGGTAGACCAGACATCTCTTCAAGAGAGCCTCCAGCAGCTGTAACTTCTGATATCTCAAATATTTGCTCAGGAGAGTAACAGGGAAATTGGTCTGTCTGAGCAGTATTCAATCCAAAAAACAATTTACATAACAAAAAACCATACATCATTGAAAGTACTTTTAAAACTGAAAGGGCACTTGCAAACAAAGAATTCAGCAGCATTTCTATTTTAATTATACCTATATACACAAGAAATACACCGTGGGCATAGAAATGGATGGCAATTCTCTATTGTTCCCCATCCTTGACCTAATTTCAAAACATTAGATAAGATGTCAGGAAACCATTTTGAGGGATGGTGAAGATTTCCACCTCAAGAATTGTATAATTCTATTTTCTTCAATATTTCATCTGCCTGTCATAGGCCTTCTTAGTTGGAATGTTCTTTATTAGCCTTCACATAACAAGACTGAGTGCCAAAATACAAGCACTCTAGATGCTCAGGATATTTCTCTTTTGAAAATGGTAAGTATAATTGAATACTACTTGCCTGAGGAGATTAGAGTTGCAACATGTCTTATATATCCTAGTTGATTGGATAATATACTTAATGGAACATACCTGGGAAGATGAACTGCTTATCTGGTCGTAGCATATGTCTCCAGGAAAGATAAGACACTTGACATTTCTTCCACCCCCATTGATAGTTCTTGATAATTCACTTGTTTGTTCATTTGCATATACAAACTGTTTTATGGAGCCTTTTACACCCACTCATCAAGAGGGAAATGTGGAGATCAGCAGCAAGCAAATAGCAGCTCTGCTATCTCTGAGCTCCCCCGACCCCTTCACCAGCAGATCTCCATGGATTAAGTAGCAAATCAGACATCACTCTGCACATCCTCTGCTCTGTAAAAGGGCTGTGGCAGGAAAAGCTGCAGCCCAGTGAGATCAGTCAGATTTGCAAGGGGTCTCACCTGAAATTTTAGTCCTTAACCCAACAACTAAGCACCCCGGCTTGATGTTAAATCAGAACCTTCCTTGACCCCACAGCCCACTATTGCTTTCGCAGACCAGAAAGACACCTCACAGGTGAGCACTCCAACTAGAAAGTCTTGTAAATCACCAACAATACCAGAGTTCATGTTTACAAGAACCTACTTCACAGGTAGAAACAGAAGCAGACATTTCTCAGCCCTGGATTTAGAGTGGTGATTATAATATCTCTCTCCTCATTTCAGCTGGGTATAATGAAATTCCAGTGTGAGGTTCACTCATTTCTGCCACGGTCCATTAATGCTCTTTACTGAGCAACTGTGTCCATAACTAAAAATCTCAGCTACTAGCAATAGCTGTTGCTTCACACATCATAATATATCTTATCAAAAGATATCTCCTCTGTACAGAAAGCCTTGCTATTTACTTACCACTGTGCCCCTTAACAAGTGCTATGCAGGTACCATTGCAATACTTTTATTTCGTGGCATATCCCAAATATGTCACAGACCAGATGACGAAGGGACCATGTCAGAGCGGTTTTTGAATTAGATTTTACTCTGGAGAAGGCAGGGAGAGTGAGGGAAACAGTAACACATTCTGTACCTTCTACCTGGAGCACAATGAAGCAAACTCTGCTGCCCTTTGAGTGACGACACTCATTTCCACTGGAGCTGATTGCAGCAGCACCCACAAAACAGCAACTGGAGGCTGGTCCTCAGCGACCATCTAATCGAGGAAGGGGGGATAACTCTACCAGGATCACACAGCAGTGGGACTACTCACATTGACAAGCCTCTGATGGTGATAACAGAAAGGAAAGATGATCCATTAGGAAGCCATGAAACGCCCAACAAACCAGCATCCTTCTACCTATGACCAGCAGAAAAAGTGCAGCTAAAAACAACAGATTACCCAGTCCCCCCTGCAGACTCTCCTTTGCTGACGTTTGCCTACCTCAGGAAGAAGGTTAGCAGAGTTCCAGGCATAAGCATTTTTTTTCCTGATCCTTCTTTTCAGATGCTTTACTGAAGAGAGTATTGTTCCATGAAAGGGTGCAGTCAGCCTCTGCACCTGCTTTGAGTCTTTACATCTCAGAGCTTTAGTGAAAAGGTAGAAACAAACTCAGCATTGGGAACAGTACCTAAGATGTGAATGGTCCTGGGTAGGCTGATCTTCCCTTTGAGCAGGAATTTTAGTCCCAAGTAATCAGAGTGGGGTCCAGCTTGGAATTAAAATGTCACTCTGGTGGATTTATGTGGAAGCTGCAGAGTAAAGGCCGTGTTCTGCTTGGCTCTGGAAAGCCAGCAGGTGGGTACTCATTAAGAGCATCACCCTTTCCCAGGCAATAAAGGCATTTGTGGTGAACTGAGGTAAGAAACTCGCTGACACAATAAACACCTTTTCTGAAGTAATTTGGCCGAGTCACAGCCAAAGTCAAGAAAAGAGGCATATGTCTTCAAGACTTAAAAATCCTGAAGATCCTTTGATGTATTTTGCTGTACCACGTCTAAGTCCTAAACTACCTATGCCTCTGATGGTCAGGGAGGAGGGTAGAATTCCAGTCTCTCACTTTTATTCCTCTACACAAATACCTAGTGTGGGAAGGCAAAAAGGCTCTAGGGCTCCACAGAAAGACGTCAAAGGATAGAGAAAGAAAATGTTTTTTGAAAAAATCCTTTTTACTTACATTACTAAACCAAAGGAATAGACACTTTTTGCTGCCAACAAACTCACCAGCCAGTAGCTCACAAAGAAATTACTTAATAGATGTAATAAGTGAATCATTATCTACATTAAGTTACCAATAACTATAAATACAGTTATGATTGCTGAAGTTCCATAGTCTTGGAAACAGGTCAACCCTAGGGCCATGTGTTCTCATACGAGCTGGTTCCTGATTTAAAGGTCAGTTTTAAGAGCACTACTTTAAGAACTCACTGAGTCACCATTACTAAGGCAGGAACAACTATGTAGTTCATGGACATCACTGAAAATTTCTCATACTGCTTGTAACTTAAAAACAAAGAAAGAAATCCAGACCAAAAAGAAGGGGTGTAAGCTTACCTGCAGCATTATATTTAGTCAATGTAGATGTAACTAAAGGCTGGAGACCCACTGCAGTGAAATATCGGCGTAAATCACCATAACCCCACATTAAATTCTACTGTGTTCGCTAATTTGGTGAGAATACTGTAGGAATTTGATTTATACCACATGAAAAAACATTCACAGCCTGAAAAACCATTGATTATACACGAGTTGGAAGGGTCCTGAAAGATTATTAAGTTCCAAATCCCCACCATGGGCACGGACACCTTCCACTAGACCAGGTTACTCAAGGTCCCCCATGTGACCAGGGAATACCCTCCTGATACATTAAATGCTCTCACTTTTAAACATTACAAAATATTTTCATTCTATGAGTTTATAAGCTATCAAATGTTGTGAACAAAATAGTTGTGATAAGCAGAGTACAAGACCCAAAATGTATTCCTTTAATACAGGTCAGTCTTTCGGAACAATATAGAGTTCATGGGAAAAGAAACCTCTTTCCCTACTCCTCTCTTACATTCAGATATTGTTTTCCTTTTTGTTTTGATGGTTTTCCACATCAAGATCTAACAAAAGAATTGTTAAATTTTACTGTCTACATCTAAAAATGCCTTTCAATAAAATAAACCTGCAGGTGCAGTTCTTTGAAGGGAGTAACTATTTCACCTTGGACAAAATGATACAATTTTATTGACAATAAACAACACAAAGAATGGTGAAAAGAAATAAAAACACATATATGGCCATCTCGTAAATGAGGTAATTGTGGCACTAAAGATGCTACAGTAAAAGCAAAAACAGTATTTGGGAGAAGGAGAAATCTATGATTATATTTGAGCTGATACTTGAGGAATTACTTCAGGCATTCTGAAAATGGAGAGTTTGACTGGTCTTCTTTCCTGGAAGACTGCTCTTAAAGACAGGTAATACATTTTTATTTATCTTTTCAGTGTCTAGTAACAGTACAAAAAATGGAAGAACTGATTCACTAATTCACACAGACATATTACTCAGAGTCTTACAGAAGGTAATAAGTGATTTAAAATTAATTGCATTTGTGAACAGAAAATGAAATTGCTTCAAAACCAGTCAAACTGATACACAGCCCTGATACTCCTAACCACTTAATGCATGAAATGGACACCACCACATTCATCCATTTTAAAAACTGCAAGGAAATTTCACTGTGCCAGTGTGGCCCCTCTTCCATCTAAATAGAAAGCCTAATTGAAATATAAATTTTAAATGAAACATCTTGTCGTACAATAAATAATAAAATAATTATAAAGTGGTCTAAAGTTATTTTGATCTGTGTCTTTGTTTGGAATGGTCAGCTCCATAAGCAACACAAGTCAATGCCTGCCAATAAAACAGCTGGAATATAAAGTGCAATAATCATGAATGCTTTCAGTCTTGATGTATATGTTTCCCTGAGACTAAACTGCATAACTGATTTATACTTTCATTCCTTTGTTTCCAACAATAAATCCTCAAAAAATGTCTAAAGGACAAAAGTTCAAGGTCCAGCTGCTTTCACAATCAACTTTATCTTTCAAAACAGTTGAAACAAATTAGGGTAAATTGATTATCTTGATTTTTACTGTAGTTGGGGAACATGCTGTTTCCAAGCATTTGGATTAATTACATTCCTTTGAACTTTCTTAGGCCATGCTGTGGTACAAGGAACCCAAAGTTCTCACTAAGTTCATGTTTATAAGGGGAAATATGACAAGTTGGGGGGGGAAAAAAAAATCACAACTGAAAAGGTGAAAGGAAAATAAGTATAAATAACCAAAAAACTTCTGTTCCTTTGAGTGTGAGGCATGTTACCTGTTTGGCTTCACATCTTTCAGCAACCGCAAATAGAAACTTAGGCTTCTCTTCTGATCTTTAAGAGGATTAACCAGACTTAGGACTTGTGGGTTGGATTTTCATCTAGATTCTCTGTTCCAGGTTCAAAACAGTGAGATCATGTGGAGTCATGTGCCTTGACAGAGCTTTTCAAGTACATTAAACTCATTTGGTTGAGTTTACTTGATTAACAAAATCCTCAAGCCTCAGAGTGCTTCATTTTGATGGACAGAAAAGATAACACACAAAGCCGTGCGAGACAAAAAATGTGAGCATGTTGTCGAGCTGGCAAAAAGCTTTCCATGACCTCTCTTTTTCTGATAAATGTGCCCAGGATGTAACCTCTATGTTTGCCTGTATGTGAATTAGTATATCTTGCTCCTCCCTAACTCAGTGGCATGTAATAGAAATAAAACCCTTCGCAAAGAGTTGACATCAATTAATTTTTCAATGGTCCACCTCTAGTTACTCAGTCAAATCTAAGGATTTTTTAATTAAGTCTCAGAATTGGCCTGAGCGCAACAAAAAATTTGTTAAAGACTTCAGATGAAAGAGCAGTAGGCCTCAATTTAAAATCTCATATTGGGATTCTCTGTTAGGGTTTGGTACATGACATCTCCCATATACTGATAGCGAGTGAAAACATTACTTATCTTAATGACAATATTTTTAAACTGGTTTTGAAGTACTGCTGTAAGTGATTACCTAATCAGAAACTCACAAAAAATGAGAACTGAGTAATGTTATATGCCAACATGTTGCATATTTCAAGATCTTCCATCAGTTTAGCATGCACATTCATATATCACAGCATTCATATATAATTCATGAAACATTCCTCCACATCATCACATTCAAAAACACATTCGTGCTTTTGTTTGGAAAACACTACAGTGAGAAACATGGAAGGATGTGAGAAAATGCAAAGGTGAAATCAAAGAACAGAATTTGCTACAGCACCCAAATCCTACCTGCAAAATCCNATCCATTTGACTGAGCAGAGTATTTGTTCTTTTGCTGCTCCCTTGACAAGATAAACCACACAGTAATAGACCACGACTCCAGAAACCTTCTCATCACTTGTCAGCTTTGTGCAGCGATCAAAGCTTCACAGCAACACACAGATTTGAGGGAAATGATAAGGGGCTATCTGAAGTTAGAGCAGCTTCTGCAGCAATGCCCAGAGGAGCACCAGAACGATTTAGGTGCCTGCACCTTCCCTCTTTAGTGATGCAAGTGGTTAAGTCTTCAGTGCTGAGGTGCTTTGGGAACAGCTTCCCCTTACTGGTACACTCAGAGCGTAGCAGCAGGTTATAATCATCAGGTGGTTTAAATTTGCTTACCAGACTTTAAATAATTTGCACTTCATTCTCACTTACAACCTGATTCAAAACCTATTTTCGCACATGACAAGCTTCAAGCGAATCTGCATTCACTAAGTAATTTCCGAGGGATTTACTCTCATGGTAAGAATCAACTATTACTTACAGTAACAGAGATGTAAAGGGGCAGGTAAAGGTAAGGTATTCGCACACCAGCCATAGCAAAGGTTTCCCCAGCTGAAGACAGAAAATCTGAAGTTTTGCCCTTTCAAGGCGACAAAGTATATTTGTTGCAATTTCAGCTGTGGGAGTTAATAAGGTTGCTCTTTATCTTGTTTGTTAATAAAGCAAAGAATGAGAATAAATAGAACAAGAACATTTACAGAAGTGTGCTCATTTAAAGTCACTGTTCCTTGCAAAATTTCACCCTTCTGTGTAACAATTATGGCTCAAACCCCAAGGTTAACCTGATTATACACAGTATAAGAAACACAACATTTCAAGGATCAGCACCACATCACTCCCACTGAGCAGCTCCACACAGAGTATGGACCAAGCCTAGACCCTCTGCTGTTAAAGAAAGAGGGAAATGTAAATAAAAACACGTAGACTAAACCTACAGTGAAAGATTGGGGTGGCCACAATATGGCACTGAATGATGAAGACAAATCTCTGCTTCGCTTTTGTGCGACAGCGAAGAGAGTTACAATCTGTGGTTGTTCCAACGTGTGCAACAGTGATTTGTGTTCACTCTTTTTTGCTTTCAAAGAAAGGCAATGAAGTGAGGGAAGGCGGATATATGGCCCCCATTTCACCACAGAATGGTTAAATATTTCATAGAGTCATAAAATCAAATAATGGTTTGGGTTGGAAGGGACCTTCAACATCACCTCCTTCTAACACCCTTGCACTA
Source organism: Pitta sordida (assembly GCA_013390025.1). Taxonomy (NCBI): domain Eukaryota; kingdom Metazoa; phylum Chordata; class Aves; order Passeriformes; family Pittidae; genus Pitta; species Pitta sordida. Next base: position 90,195 of record WEKX01024850.1, read on the forward strand.
GCCCAGGTTGCACAGCTTTTGTGTTATTGACAACTTGGGGACAACTATTTCTTTTGCCTTTATACTTTCTTGCAAAGCATCTGTGTGATCTCTGATTGCTGTAAGAGACACCTGCACACCAACCTCGTCAATGAAGAGCCACACACCGCTGTTACTTCTGTTTTGAATTTCACTCAGTAAATTACTCATGTAAGATGTAAACTGTTTTCGCAGTAATGTGATTTTAACCTGTCTTTTGAGGTTCTTTCTCCTTGATTAATGGTAAATTACTGTGACTATTCAATGTCTTTCAGTAGTCTACTTCTACATATTAACAACAAGATAATTATAGGTAATTCATTTTAACAAAATTAAAAGCTTTCACATGTGCAACTTTCAGCCCAAAGATGATTTGCATTTATTCCAATAAGACTGCAGAAAATGGAAAGCTGCCAGTACTTTTCTGATTAGCAGTTTACTCCTGCAGTTTCATAGGAATTTTACTTTTTAATTCTGAAGTCCTGTTATTCAACTTCCACACCAGAACATCTCAAGCTTTTGAAATGAAGCCCAACACCAACAAAATCAATGCAAGTAATTTCTGCTCCAGCAAGGCAGTCTGCACCCAGGCTTCAGCAAATGCCCCGGGTGGTTTGGAAGGGGGAGGAGAGGTTTATAAATTACTCCAACCTGCCCTGCAGACTTGCACCTGAGCTGATACCAGCATCAGTGACTATTCAACCTCCTGTGAAACCTCCTGCAGTAGGATGTACTCTGCAATATAACCATACTCGGGTTTTCTAACTTTTAAAAGATGTTTCACACCCACCATTCAGTGTGAAGACCAAACCTCACCACTAATTTCTGCACAGCACTTCCCTGTTGACTCCAGGTGGATCAATAAAGCGGGATGCTGATTGGAAACAGGGCTGAGAGCTGAGAGGAGGATGGGAAAGCATCTGTCCCGCTGGGAGAAAACCAATGATTTCAGAGTACACAAAGAGTCACCCCTACTTTCCAAAAATATTTTAATTGACTTGCCAAGAATCTCCACCACCCTCAATTTCTCTCTATGATAGGAATACATCACAGAAATCACTCATATAAATCTTGTCAATACAAGTTGCCTCTATGGAGAGACTTGGCAGAAAATGCTGTAAGGCCTCCAGTTACTTTTATTTTTACTGTGTCATTAAGACTGACATGTTCCTATCCTGGCTTACTTGAAGATAAACACGCACACACCTGCAGACCTCATAATCAGTGTCGCTTACTTGTTTGGGCTTACTGTGGAGCTTGTCGACCTGCAGTGGCTCAAGTGCAGACCTGGACTTTTTCCAGTCTAACCAAAGCACTGGCTATGGCAACACTACAGGATGTCTGGTTTGAAGCTTTCCAGTCCAGCCAGAAGAGCTGTTCATCAGGAAGGTAAACACATCCAGGAAAAACAGACCTACAACAGTCCTATTCTGCTGAGTTCTGCCAAACTAGAATGCAGAAAATACAAAACCTGCCTTCAAACATCTTTCTATGGGGTAATGTCAAATTGTAATACAAAATGTTCAGGAAGGAAACAAAATAAGTAAAACCAAAACCAGGAATCAGACAACTCTGACATGTATGCAATGCAATAGGTTCAAATCCAAGCAATAGAAAAAAAATGAAATAATTCTCTGCGATAAAATATAACTGTGACAGGCTGCTCAATAACACACAGTGTAAGTTTTGGCATCTCTATGAGTCCCTAAAAGATTTCAAAGTTGTCATCCCTAAGGGTGTTAAACTTGACAGATTAATATAAAACCCTCATCTATAAATAGTAAATAACTTTTCTTATTTGTACATATTGGTAGAAGTGTAATGGCTAAGACTTCATTGCAATACTCCTCAACTATCAATTATAAAAAGAATTATTTCACCAATAAACAGCTGACAAGAGAGACATCACTTTCTTGTAAGTCTTCAATTCAGATGGACTGAATTCTAGGTCAGTTACTGGCTTATACATTACATAGAAAATGCATGGAAATTTCAGTTGTCCAAAGATGCAGCAGTTATTTTTATATAACCTTTTACAAAAGTTGGAAAAGACCTTTAAGCCCACAACCTTTAAAATCATCAAGTCCAACCATTAACCCATCACTACATGCCCCCAAGAGCCCACACATATTTTAAATCCCTCCAGGGACAGTGACTCCACCACTCTCCTGAGCAGGCTGTTCCAGGGCCTGATGAGGTTTTTTGGTGAAGAATTTTTGCCCAATATAAATCTACCATGGTGTAACTAGAGGTCATTTTCTCCTCACTTGTTACCTGGCAGAAGGGACTGACACCCCTCCACAACTCCACCCTCCTCCTCTCAGGGAGTTGTAGAGAGCAAGAAGGTGCCCCATGAGCCTCTTCTCTCCAGGCTGAGCCCCTTCCCCAGCACCCTCAGCAATGCCTCATTACACTTGGGCTCCAGACACTTTCCCAACTCTGCTGCCTCGTGCTACAGCCCCTTAATCTCTTCTCTTTTGAGGGGCCCAAAACTGAACCCAGGATATGAGCTGTGGTCTCGCCAGTGCTGAGTGCAGGGAGATGGTCCCTGCCCAGGTCCTGCTGGACACACCACTGCTGATGCATTCCATGCTCCAGCAAATCTACCCAGAGAGTCAATACCATACCCTCATGCCATGACCACCTCTGGACATGTATTTTTCCTCTGCAATACCAAGTTTGACCTTGCTAATCAATCCTAATTGATACTATTGATTCACTCGGAAAGAAAAGACACAAGAAAAGTCTAAACTTTGTTAAATAGGCCATTTCTGAAAGAATATCCTAAGGAAAAAAAGTGAAAACCCATTGTTTGGGAGCATTAAAACACAATGTGACAAAATCCATTTTAAGTATATCACCTGGAACATTATTGCCCTGGAGGGAAGATTAACTTCTCTGTCTTCTCTCCAGTGAGCCTAAGCTTATTTGCTATGTATTGAGCTTTGCATCATCTGCTATTCAAAGCAACTTTGAGGCAAATCACTTATCGCTAATTGCTATCTGTTCACCGTGGTACAAAAATGTACACATCAGTTTTTAGGGCACTTTTTCTGTATTTCATTTGTAATTTAAATTAACTCTCAAGTCAATAGGAAACATCCCTCTTTAGTTCAGTGAAATGCTCTTAATTATTTTTGCAGTTATAAGATCTATAAAAATCAATGTCATTGTAAAGACAAATACATTTTATGTAAGTCACAGAAAATCCCGTTACAGGCTAGTCTCCTTTTCAATGTCTATTTTATTTTCTTTGTATTAAAGAAGCCCTTCTATTAAAGACACATTTCAGTCCCTTCATAAATCACAAGCTACCTAGAAAGTTCTCTGAGTGAATTAACTAGACCGTGTGAAACTCCACAGAATTAGAGAGTGGAAAAGCTGACTTTTCAAGGGGAGAAAGGGTGCTTTTATACTAAAGCAGATTTTAACTGCACAAGTTTTACTAACACACAAGCTGTTTAAGAATCAAGAGAAGATTGTTCCTCACAAAGCAATTCTTAGTCAATTCCCCACTCATCGAGTAACTGTCTAAGCAGACGTTAACTCAAAAAAAAAGCTCCACTGATACTTCTGAATATTTATTTCCATGTCCCAGGGATGGGCTGCAGAAAAATCACCATCACTCCAGTCATTATTAGTTGAGCTCATCCACTGTTGTTCTATGGAGCAGAGGAAAAGTTAAATATATTCTACCCCATAATCTCAAGAACTCGTTGTTTACATACCACTCTTACACCCACAGTCTCAAGGAGCCAGGCTGCAATTAGCTTATTCATAAAATCTGAGGAAATAACATTCGGGGAGAGAGAACAACAGAGAGAGACTGTGTGAAGGCCATAAATGAAAACTATACAAGCACAGAAAAATAATAATTTTTAAAAATCTTCCATTTAATAATAGAGAACTTCAAAAATTATAGGGTCTGAACCATGTGGAAAGAAGACTAGAGAAGAGTTTTGATAGACAGGACCTGTCTCTGCAGCGAGCCACCAACCCTAACCCTTCACCCTTGTCCATGCTGGCATTGGAGAGGGTTTATCCATGAGGCTCAAGAGCTTCAGAGGAATAATTCAATGTATTTATTTCTTGGCAAGATGAGACTCCACGTTCAAAACTTCCTAACTTCTCAGTGATGTGGAGACTGAAATAAGGAGCTGACAAATACTGGAATTTGCTTTCCCATTTTGTTGCCTCGTTGCAACATTATCTTCTGCGTTCCGTTACAATTTAAATGTAAATCTATTTGGCGTGTTTTATGCTGGTGACCCTACAATTTAGTATTGTAATATAGAGTCCATTTAAAGCACTAAGTGCTCCCAAAAGGTATCTGTCATACTGTCACTTTTTATTTTTCTCAAACATCAGTGAGAGAAAGGAGACGAGGAACACTCACACATTATGGTGCTTTTCACTGAGATTTTTCCCTTGTTCTGTAGGAAACTGCAGAGCTGTGCACTTCTGGATATGCTCTCGATTATATTGATGTAAATGCTCATAAAAAAAGAAGCAATTTTACTTTTAGGGTCATTAATACTGAAATGCAAGACATTTGATCCAAGCTACTTCTTATTAAAGAAACCAGAGTTATTTAAATAGATTTCTTTAAGCACTGCTTTCGCCTTCACAAAAATCTCCACAACATACCCGATTTCATCACTTTACAGAGAGGTGGTAAATGGAGGAAATGCCTCCTTTAAAAGGGTCAGGTAACTCCCCATCAGCAAAGAACTCCTATTCATCACAACCAGCCTTTTACTGCTGATTTTAAAACACCCTCAGCCATTGGGGTCAGCAGATAATGTTCAGAGGATCCATTTCAATGACAGAACGTACAGGGTGATTTTAACATCTCCTTTGACTAAGGTCCAAGGCTTCTTCAGATAGAGCTGACTTCCCTACTCCACACAGCATCAAAAATAACAGTAATAATTACATACCCATTGTGTTAGAATTTATAAGATCCAGCTTTTCTGATTTAACACCAGGTGCCACGTAAGTACAAACACGCAAGTAGCAGAGCATTTATGCTGCTTGATACGAACACAATCTCAGGTATAAAAGACTCAGGGTAGAAATTTATAGTTAATAAAAAGCAGAGTTATGAAATTTCTTTCTGTGACTGAGAACTCAACAGCTATTCCCTTTGGTCCACATTAAGCATGCATTGTGGAAAAATATGTTTCTGTAAGCGAAACACGATCACAAAGAAGTTTTTAGAAAAGCATTTGAGAACACTGAACATACACCACAAATTGGTAGATAGCAGGAAATCTTGGGGTATTTATGCATCTACTTTACAAAGAAAAAGGTAAATTTGGAATAGGAAAAGAACTAAGTGTATGGTTTTACAAGTCCTTTATACAACATGTTAGTCCTACATCCAAGTTAGAAACCCCTAAAGCCAAGTTTATGTCATAATATAAAATACCCATGATCACATGATGCTCTAAATTGTGTGAGATGACCAAAACCTGAAGCACTACTACTGCAAATGAGTTCAGTTTGCACATTCCTTATCATCTAAAGGACGGCAGATGAACTGATATTTTCCTCCCATACAAACATTGTCAGTGAGAATGTTATTAAAATAAATTTAGTATGCTGAATTCTCTCTCTCCAACCTGGAGATTTCAACATATTTCAACAAATACTCAGTAAAACATAAACAGATTTTGCAGCCCCAAAGTCCGTGTTTCATAGGCTGGGTTGAGTTTGCAACTCACTTTTGTTTAAGTTGGATTTAGGTGTTCCAGTGCTCATGGAGCTCTAAGCAATATCTTCTCGTTTGTATGTGTCTGACCTAATTTGATTCAATTTTTTTTCTAAACCTTGGAGGTAAGATATAAATGTCAATACAAATTAAACTCTGGCCAGTGTAAATCTTTTTAGTCTTTTATTTCTTCCAAAAAGCAAACTCTATGAAAGAAAAGAAACAGAGAGAGAAGATGCTGTAATCTCTCATGACTTCAGTTTGAAAAAAAAACATTCAACTTAAGTGTTATTCTGAGTTTAAATATCCATATTGCCTCATTTCACTAACTGTTTAATGTGCACAACTGAAATTTCCTTATTCTATGAAAACTCTACCTATGTCTTATAAACACTCAGTTCACCTTCTTGTTTAATGTCAACTCCAATACCTTTAAGTTTAATGAAACTGTTAGAGATTTGTAAAATGGAAAGTTTACAATAACAGCAGATTCAGATTCTTAAATTTTATTGACAGTTAATTAAAAAAAAAGGCAATTAGATTTTCTACGCGGCTAAGAGAGCAATATGTACATGATATTTTCTGAAGTGCCTGTGTAGCATTTCAGCCTCCTCACAGTGAATCAGAACAATTGCTTATAAACAGAAGTAGACAGAGTTTATGACTTCTTAATTTTGAACAAAAAGCCAACCCACATCATTTTTACCACAATATTCCATGGCTCCAGTTCATAACTATGTGGGGTGTACTCATGCAGAGACAGGGTTTTATATCACTCTTTCAAATTTTTGTTTGACTTCCAAAAAATCTTTGCAAAACAGCCAGACCATGACAGTGAGAAACCTGGGACTAACATTATTCTCCTCTTGCATCCTCCCTCTTCCTCTCAGATCTGCTGCTCCCACCTCACTCTTGTGCTTACAACATAAACCAGACACATCCAGTCTCCAGCATTTATTTCTAAGGCTTCTTAGCAGCTCCTTGCTACCCTCCCCCCAAAGAATTTAATCCTATTTCAGCAGCCATTCAGTAAGTGTCAGCTGCCATTCTACCAGTGAAGGATATTTTACTGGGATTTTACCTTTATAAAGTTCTATAAAAGCTACATGCAGGCTTGCTGTGTGCCTTTTCCATCAGTGCTGATAAATAAAGAGGAATAAAGCAGCTGCTTTCCGTTGTAGGGCTTGCAGTTTGAGTTCCCTAATAAATGAAAATGAAATGGCTGCGCTGGCAAAGGGCAAGAGCTTCATTTCTGACTCCCTTAGTTTTAGAGCTGAAACCTCTTCAAATTCAGCTCTGCTCCAAGGTGTAGAAATCCCCACTTCTGAAAGCTCCTGATCCTCCTGCTTCCCCTCTCCTCCCAGCTACCTCTCTACATGGTGTTATTTCCATAAATAGCTGTATTTTAACAATAACTAGTGCTGCACATCCAGAATCCCACAGTTAACTAGCAGGGCTGTTCTTAGTTCCAGATTAAGTCATGACTTCATTTTTTTTTTATTTTTTGTTGGAATCAGGGGGAACAGCAAAGAAAAGCAAAGGATGAAAACATATTCTTAGCAACAGATTTTTTTTTTTTCAAAAATACATAAATAACACTCATTGCTCAGAAACCATTAAAGAAATTACATTCTACAGCAAACTGCTAGTAGGAGCTGGAAATGAATTCTGCTAATTGTACTTTTCAGAAAAAACCCTGCGGTTAAGATAACTAATCAGATGGGAATATTGTAATCTAGCAAAGAAAGCTGTCAATTGAAGGAGGAATTTTTAGCATGGCTTATGAGCCAGAATTAGGACAGCTACAAATGTTTCACAGTATCTGGCAATATTTGAGGAAAAGCTGAGTTTTAAGTAGGTTAAAAAAAAAAAAAAGAAAACAAATCAACTGCAACTTATGACCAGGAAAACAAGACAGGGAAAAATAACATATAAAACATATATTTGTAGCGCCACAGACATATACACAAGCACTAAATATAGAGATGCATACACACACTATACATGTATTTAGTGCTAAAAAATAGAGAATAATGGAACATTAGAAACCATTTTCACTGGAGAAATCACATTACCCTCTTGTGCCTCAGTGTATCAGCTGGAAAAGAAAGGATAATAACTGTTTTATAAAACTTTGAAGCCTGTTGGGAGACTTCGGTGCCTAGAAATTCTCAGGTTAAAGAAAGAGCAACTGGTTGACAGTTAAAACAAATAGCTTAAGAAAAGGCACTGATGTGACCTTACACTCAAACTTTTTCATAAAATTCCTATTGTTCTGTTCTTATCACAAGTCCCAGCTCCTCCATTCAGCCCCTTTCCATTAGAAGCATTCTGGTTCAAATTGGTTGTGGATTTAGTGATTTTTCTGCTCTGTTGTAGAGCAATATCAATCCAAAAACAATATTTACCCTGATGAGAACTCGGAATCATCTTGCCTTTGACTGGAATATGTCACTGTACATATTATGTCGAAATCAACCTCACCTTTCCTTGTGAGCTGGAACACCAGGGTCCCTAACAGGGCTGAGGGAACTCAAAAATAAAAAAAACAAACCAATCAAAAAACCAGGTCAAAACTACAAAACATTCCACATTAAAAAGCCAAACAAAGAAAGAAACAAAATAAACCAAACAAACAAAGAAAGAAAATAAACCAAACAAACAAAGAAAAAAATAAACCAACCAAACAAAAACTCCCAAACCAACCAAGAAAACAAACAACACCCCTCCACACACACAACTTCCACTAACATAGACCCATTGAAAGGGTTGGATTGGAAAGGACCTTAAAGCTCATCTCGTTCCAACCCCCCTGGGCAGGGACACCTTCCACGATCCCAGGTTGCTCAGAACCCCAAACCTGGGCTTGGACACTTCCAGGATGGGGCAGCCACAGCTTCTCTGGGAAAGCTTTGCAGGGGCCTCACCATCCACACAGTCAGGAATTTTTTCCCAATATCTAACCTGAAGGTGGAGATCTCACAAATCACTAATATCAGCGACACAAACCCAAAGCCAGAAAAGCATTCAATCTGTACAGGCTGGTACAGGGTTAGCAGCTGTTCTGGAGTTCATAAGCACTTCATAATGTAATCCTAACTCAAGAAAAAAGAAGAAAAAAACCCTAAAACCCTGAAGACAAATACCAAAGGAATTTTAACTTCCCTCTCAAACTCTAAGGAAGGGAAATGTTTGTAATTGCTGTAATGATACTAGCAATTCACTGAGTGCCTGAAAACCAGGATACCAGGATGAAAAACCTGCAAAGAAACATGACTAAAGGCAATGAAACCATTTTTGCATAGAGCTTACACAAAAGAGACTCAAGTGATGAATATCTGAGAGCAAAAAGAAAAATACAGAAAATATAGATAGAAAAGTGCCATCAAAGCTTCAGATAGTCACCTTGGTTTTCAAATGATAGTCTTAAGTATGTTCACCAAAATAACCCTTGTACATTCTAATTTACCATTTTTATACCTTTTTGTATCTATAGTTATGTGTCTATCATCAGGGATCAATAAAGAAAAACCATCCTTCGGCTACACTCGCCCCTTGCTAAAAACACGCTAAACAAACTAGATGTTACTGTCTGAAGAATTCAAAGAGATAAAAGTTGTACAGAAATTTGGCATCTTTTACTGGACTAGTTAATGTAATTTTGGAGGAAAAATCCTCAACAGCAGGTAAGTTACAAAGCTTTTCCAGATATTTTGTATGTACAAGGATTACTTGTATTTCCATCAGTATCAATCAAAAAATAGGCATTTGCTATCCCTACAAAACATGCAAGTCTTCAGCCTTATCACAGTAAAATTAGTGAAGATCAAGTCATATAATGACAGTGTTACTTCATTTTACTTCCTGTTAAGGAAAAAAAAAAAAGACTAAAATATCTTTGGCTATCCACTGAAATTTAAGGAGTTCCACAGACTTTTAGTCCTTCAGTGGGATACATGAAACATTTGCACTCAAGGCTAACAAGCTCATCAGGGGAAAAAGCATTAATGACTCAAGTCAGAAAACAAAATTTACAGCATTGAATGGCACTCAGGCTGAAGTGATCCCACACACTAGGAAAGATCACATTCTCATTAACCAGCATGTCTAAGGAGTTCATAGAAACGTACAGTTCTGTTTCTCAAAAGGTAATAAATAAACAACATGTAATGAACAACTGCTGTATTTTCCTGCGTACATTTCATATATGTTTCCTTAAAAAAACCAACAAACTACTATAGGATCTATACTAAGACTGAAAGACTATTGAAGCTAATCTAGAGCCTCTAAATTAAAGTAATAAAATAATGGATAATAGAGGAGAAAGAAAAAAACTAATGGGTTGCATTAAGTAAAAGATGGGCATAAAGCAAAGGAAGAAATCTACTTCAATTGACTTTATTTCAATCTAAAAGCAGTAATGCAGATCATGGAAACAAATATTACTCTGACTGGACCTAACACAGAGCCAACCAGCACTCACGTAACAGGGAAATGCTGACCACAGAAAGAGCATGAAGGTCATGTTCTAATTGAAGACTAATTGATCCTGTTCCACTGGAATCAATGAACACTTTACCACTGACAGCAAACAGCCAAAGGGATCCACTGCATCCTCTGCTCTCGGGGCACACACCAATCCTCAGCAGCCAGCAGTGGGTGCTCCTCACAGCTCAGGGACCGAGTGATGGCAGTGGGGCAAAGCCAACCCTAAATAACCCACTCGTCCCGGATCACAAACTAGTTTTATGTTTGGTAGCTCAGTTTAGTAAAGATCACAGACTACAAACTTCCTGTCAAGTCTCAGATATGGCATTCATTGAGTTTCAAATGAAGAATCTACAGAATATTAAAAACCTCCATATGTGCTGCCATAAACAAAAAAATTAGGGGATACAGTAAATAAGCAACAACTCACTGGTCTGATGCACACAATGATTCACAAGTTACCTTTGATGAAAAGATGGGCCATTAAAAGAAATACGTTTTTAATGATATATTTTTGTTCTGGATCTCTCATACACTAGCACGGTCCCGAAAGACCTAGTTTGGATTGCTTATTAAAAAAACATTAGTCACTTCTAGTCCTATCATGAGGACTATTACACCTTTTCCCTCAGTATAATTATTATAAGATCCATCTCCCAACTCTTTCTGTTATCAGTTGGTTTGACTGTGACTCATAGCCAGGTATTTTCTGAACACAATTGCCACTGAATTGAAGTCCCATTGTAGGGATGAGTTTGTTGCTTTTGTTGCCTCTCTCAGTGAGGCCACTTTATTCTCTTACTGGTGACAATTTGTGGTACAGCTGGAGGTGTATTGAGCCATCACCACAGGACTGTCAGGCACTGCACGTCTCAAGAACACCTCCAGCTTCCAAAGTCCAAAGGGAAATACACCAAGCACACACTTCAGGAACTGCCCACTGACAGTAGAGTCACTGACATTTCCAGTAAACCCTTAAAATTAACGTGCTCCTAAAGGATTTCAAGATTTCTTTTCTGGTCTGCTAAGAAGCAATTGAAAGAGCTGATATTATGAACCACGGGTGTAGTGTTTATACAGAGGCCACTGTTCACCTTCCAAGAGTGTAATCATTTCTGGAGGGACCAGGGCATGCAAATGTATGAGCTCAGAGTCCAAAACCACAGCCAGATGTCGTAGACTTATCATTAAAATCACATGAAGAGGCACTGTTTGCAAAACAGTTCCATCCCAGAATCTCTTGAGTGATGCTTGAACACCAGCTCAGTTTGCCAACTGGCACCAGGCTGGAAAGGCTCCTGAGCAAATCATCCTGTTGCTAACCCTCACAGAACACTCCATTCCTCCTTCCCCACTGCCAGTGAAGTCAGACGAACAAACTTTTTCTGGAAACAACAAAATCACTTACAATTTCACCCCACTCTTCATATTTCCACCACTATCTCCAAGGTCATCCTCCCCAGCAAATCACAAATTCTGAATGCTTTCCAGCATGAGGAAAGCCGTTCCTAAGGTGCAGTGTACCAAATCTCTCTGCTTGAAAGCAATCTGGGACTTCCTCCTGCTATTCCACAGCTTTCCCTGGTTTACTTTTGCCTTTTAGCAGCCAGGATTTTCAAGTAGCATTAAAGCTTGCCCAGACCTCTGTGGACAGCAGCTAAAAAAGATCAAGGAGCGGAATCTGCTGTGTTTTATCTCCATCTCGTTCTCCTTCAGAGGATAAGCTTTTACAATTTTATATAGCAGGTGGACTGCTGAAACTTGTTTCTGCAGGAGTTCGTAATTCATTTTACACAACAGTGTCTATGTTCAAATCCCATAGGTGCAAGGAAATTATTGTGTGTCCTTTCTAGTTTAGTGGGTAACTTTAAAAACACTTGTGTTTTGTTATCCACAACCTTCAAGCAACAGTAATACATAAATAGAACCAGCTTGCTTGGGAAAAACTACCACCTTAAATAAAGTTACTAGATTTTACTGCTTTAGAAGGATCTAGTCCCAGAGGATTTTCATTGTTTAAAATCAATGCTTTTTTCTTTTACTAAATAACAGCTGCAAGTGGTATGAGCATGGCAAACCCACTTAGAGTAAAGTTATCCCACGGACAAAATATTCAAGGTATGATTCGAAAAATCAAATGATTAATTATACTATTAGTTGCATTGGAATAATAAGATTTCTCCGAATCTAATGTAATTCCCACTGAAACTGATTTCCTGAACTGAAAAATGTGTAGTTAAGCACTATTCCACTTGAAAAATTTTTGAAAGCAATTCTGTAAAAGGAATTCCTCCATAAACCCCAATTCTGCTCCATTAACCTTCACATAGTTACAAAAAATTATAGTGAAAGATTAAAGGGTCTCTACAGAGACCCTATGGTATTAAGAAGGGTAGTACAAGTCTTAATATTTTTTTCATTTATTAGGTTCAATTCCTTTTCCAAGATTTAATCTCCATGACACGGATACCATATTACAGGAAACAAATACTCTAAAGGGATGTATGAACGGAAAAGACAGAGGATGACAATACTACAGTCAATCTTGCAGTCTACAACCAAACTTTTCTTGTCCCCATGTTACATCAGGAAAAGATGTCCTTTACCAAACCACCAAAGATCCTTCTTTTCCCTCACCACATCCCCCAGCCAAATGGAATCACCCACAGCCCTCAGAGCTGGGGGACTTGGGCTTTCAGTCACGTCAGCACCCACCCCAGCAGAGATGCTGTCGGTGTCTGGGGTAGCACAGCAGCCTCACCAGCCCAAGAGAGGTTTCTGTGGCCACAGAGACTGTGTGGCTCTGCAGAGACTGAATTCCAAACCTCCTTTTGGCCCATTCCCATCCTCTTACCCTGGCAGGGCGGGATGAACAGGAAGACAGGAGCAAGAGATACCTTAGTACAAGTTAAAAGATCCCAAGTCTGTCGTAGCCTAAAAGATGAATAGTGGAACGTGAACTGGAACATTGAAGGTGAAAGGCCATTTATTATTAATAAGATCTTTTAATTGTCCTCTTTCTACAGCTTCAATTAAAACACAGAAGTGCCAGATATGAAACCCCTTTACTCTGTGGGCTTGAGATGAAAGTGTGCTACTGCTTTCCTTCCCAATTTAGTGTTCCTAGATCACACCTCTGCCATAAACTTGCCTTTCAAAAACAGTCCCAGATCACATCAGAAGGGTCTAAGTGTGCCTCTCCCATTCCTCCTACTCCACAGGCTGCCCTAAGCACCATCTCTGAGGGAGGTGCAGCAGTGATCTCATCCTGCTTGCCTGCACTGCTCCATGTCAACATAGTTGGCACATAGTTGGGTCAGCACCAAAAGAGCATTTTGCATCCAAACTTGCACTCCAGAACGAGCTGCTGAGGGTAGTCAGCTGATGACAACTGCCTCACTCAGAGTCCTGTTGCACTGAAAGCCAAATACTTAATCTACAGCTGCCACCAGTATTTCCTAAATAACCCAATCCATCACGCACACTCTGCATAGGAGAGCACGATTCCTGGGAAAGCCTAAGCGGCTGGTGGAAGCTGCCAGTTTGAGTGGCAGCTGAGCCGCTCCTTGAAGATCTAAAGCCTGGACTAGCACTTCTTAAGTGACAGGCATGTGTCTTAACTCCATGGATGTAGCCTTTAATTGTTCCGGTGTCTGGCAGCTCCAGCAGACAAGAAAATGGCCATGTAAATGTCCTGCTCCACCACGGCATGATCCCTCCAAACACAGAGCTGTACATGAAGAGCCTGTGCTCGGGATGGCGAGAGGAATCTCGGCATCCCAGGCATGAAACAGGGAATTTCACTGTCAGCTCGAATTGCTGACCTGTACACAACAAACTGCCTTGCCTCAGGAGGGAGGATCATCTCTACTGGAAGCAGAGGAACAGCTGCAGTTGTAAGTCTGGAAGGAGAAAAAGCAAACAACTACTCTCTGGAAACACTGCCCTCCCCTCTGGTAACTAGAGAGATAAGGAACTCAGTAACACAGCACAAGAGATGTGCTAAAAATGGGAAGGTGATGTTCCAAAATGTAAAACCCCTCGGATCCTGTGACCCACGACAGGCTGCTGCTGGAAGCTAAACTTCACTTGTCCCAATCCACCTACAATTGCTCCTGGAGCCTGGACACTGGTGCCTGAGATAAAGCAATCTTTGCATTGACTCTCTCTTCAATTACATTAGCCTTTGCATTTGCTCAGTACAGAAAGAATGAGCACCTTGCTCATACAGGAGAATTCCTTTTGGGAACCTGAGGTTTCCACATTGTACTTTGAACAGAAGCACCTGGGAGATCTGCATAAAATGGAGAGGAAAAAGAGTCCCTCAAGGGAATTTACATTGCAGATTACTGGTGTGCTAATAAGATTATTCCTGTTTGTACATAAAGAAAGAGAGAGAGAGAGAATACAGGAAATTTCAGTAGGATGCATACAGACAAAATTGAATAACTGCTGTGGGAGTAATCCTCTGTAAAAGACATACTTCAGGGCATTTTATTTTTCTCTGTTTAGTTAAATAAATTAATTGGCTAATAGAAAATAAAAATTATGGCTTTTTTTTAAACTAAGGCTTCATTTCTTTAATTACTTAAAGAGTCAAATTACTCTAAAAGAACCTACGCACTCAAATATACTAGAGAACAAAAATCCATCCCGTAGATCATGTTAGAAAGTTCTCCAGACATGAGAAAAATCTGAAAGTTAAAATTATGAAAAGTAAGAGAGGAAACGTTTTTAATCCCACTGAAACATCCTTTATATGTAGTTATTCAATGCACTTAAAACAAAGGGAAGGGGGAAGCCCAAAAGCACATTCTTGCCCTTTTTTACTCTGTTTTCTCTGCTTCTTTTTCTCATTTCAGTTTATTGAACCTGCTCATCATTACTTTTAGCTTTATATTAAGAATATCCACTCCTGTCAGAGCACATGGCACCAGGATACTGAACACACAGACTAGTTTTTCATTTTTGTAACACAGGGCAGGCACAAACCCTGCAAAAATTTGGCCTTCTACAGTATATTGCTCCTATAGAAATAATGATGAGAATAAGTTCTGTTTTGATAACTGAGAGGCGTTTCAAACATTAAAAAAATAAAAAAACTGCACTTGGGAAAAGAAAAAAGAAAAATCACAGCATTGCATTAACACCAGATACAATCTGATGCACAAGTTCAAGAAGTTCATGGGGGCAAGTCCACCCAAAACTCTAAAAACCTGAGATGTATCATCTTGCTATATTCAAAGTGTTCTATCTTTCTACTTTTAAGTAAGATTAAGCATTTTCCAGCATTAGACATTAAAAAAAGGACAACAAATAAAAGCCTGACATTGTTTGGGTTTGTTGGTTTTTTTTAATCAACACAAGTGATTTAGGTCATCCATTTGCATCAGAGAGATAAATAAAAATAAAGTGACTTACAGTGCCCTTCTTGTGATATTTTTTCTCTTTTAATTTCTTTCTGGAATCACAAGAACATTAGACCAGAAGTGATGGGGAAGCTGATGACACATTTCAAAGCTACAGAGAAGTTTTAATTTCTGAACTGATGTTTCAGTCACTGGCCGTTACATAAAATCCAACTTGTCAATTTGAAGAGTAGTAAGGAGTCTCTCTTTTAAAATGGTTTTCTTCTTTTTCCATATGATTTCAATTTTTTCATCCTTGGAACAGCGTAACAATGAGTGAGAATCTCTTATTTAATTGGAAGTTTAAAAAGAATGGGTACATTTTATATGTTACATAAATCAGACTAAGAGATTAGAGTTTTCTACAAGAGGTTTTTTTCCCCGTTTCCAAGGGCTTAAAAAGATGGAGTTTTCTAATATATAAATTTCTGAGAAACCATTTGACTTTGACAAAAGATTTTTTTTTTAATCCTAGGATATTTTAGCAGACAAATAACTTTAAATATTGTAAGAAATTTAGTCTAACACAGCACACACTAAACCATGGGCATATGGTCTTTCATAACATCAAGAAAATTATCAAAAAAACAAAATTCCAATACTTAGAATTTTTAAATATTTGCACTGTATCACTGAATGTACAGTGCATAGAGTTTAATTTACACTTACATTTTTGTGGTTTATCTATGTATATTAATCTATTAGATATCAATATGATTACAACAATATTACAACCAAGGGGCAAATGTCACCCACTAGCCACTGCAACAGGAAGAGTCAGCCACAGAAACCATGAAGAGAGTTCATACCATATGTGAGACTCTAGACCCACGCATTTTGTTCAGTTCTTCTAAAAGAATTACTGAAAAAGCACTGTGATCAAGGGAATAGACCTCAAAATCCAAATACCCTCCCTTGTCCTACAGAATATTAATTTTACATGGAGATGCTCTACCCATAAACTCCCTTCTCGCAAACGTGCTGCACAATGCTGGTGTTTACACATTTAGGGTTGATGTCTGAGCACCTTCCTCCAATTTATTACCAAAAAAAAAATGCTTTTTCCTCCCTCACTTTCTAAATCAAATCAAGACACAGTATTAAAAAATCCTGCTACTTACAGTGAAGTACCTGCTATTATTTTCCTCACCATTTTCCATAAGTCTCCAGCAATCCACTGCTATTAATGAGCCATAATACCAACTTCAAAACTATATTAAAAGTTATTTCCTTTAGAAACTAGAGCTTCCATCCATGTGACTATTTGGTTATTCCCAATAACCTCTGGATATCCACAGCACTTCCTGCAGAAATATATTTTTGATCTCTCAACCAAATAGAGCAAATCCTGCTTGTGCCTTTTCTTTCTAATAAAGAGCAATTATCTCGGTAGAAGAAAGGCATCTTTGGCAGGAAACAGACTTAAAAGACTTGGAAATATCTGTTTTCTGAATTCACAGCACTGACTTAATGCTGGACTGAAGATTTTTTTCCTTTCAACTCCCTCCCACAGACAGGTTCTTTTTCTCTCTTTTCTAGTCTCTGGAGTATCCTCCAATTTCAGCAACCTGTTCCTTTTATACCTCCCTTTTATTTTTAGGAGAAAAAAATAAAGCAAAAAGGGAAAAAAAAAAAAACCCAACCCAGCCATGCAGCAGTGGAATTTTTACAGCTACTAAGTACATGAAAGCAAAGAAATAGGAAGGAAGCATCAAGCCAAAAGTGGAAGAGGTTTAGTGCTTGGCTCCCCAGCACTCGGGACCAGCTGCTGCCGCTGTTGTTTGGAAGATCAAGAATTCCCCGGGGTGGTCAGTGGGAACAGGGAGGCTGGAGCTGCCCGTTCCCTTCAAGATGCTCAAAAGCCACAGGGAGCTGGCCGACATGAAACCTTGGCAGGAGCCACAGAGACTGCTCGGGAGTCCCACACAAGAGACACAATTGCTCATTTGCCTCCCTTGTCTGAGCTCAATATCCCTCTCCCGGTGCAGTATCGCTCATCTCCACGGGAATGCTGAGAACTGTCAAGTGTTCAAAGGCACTGATCAACACCAAGGTCAGTTGTCTCTCTAAAACGCTCTTGTTCTGACAATGGAACTTCGTGTTCACTTTTCTTGGGGATGGACAGGGACTTGATACATTATTTATTGGAATGAAGCAGTAACTCCCCAAGGCTTCTCCAAAAAAGTACAGGAGATTAAGGAAACTGGAGACTAAAGCTGGAGGTGCTAAAAACGACTTTCAGGGAAACCAGCAGGATTTAAGTCTGCCTGCACAGTTGTTCAGAAGAAAAGAATTCCTGATGCATTTTCCATTCTATTGCATAGTTTTAGGATGGGATTTTCTATATAATTAAAGATCCAAAAGCACCATGGCCCTGGTTTCAACAGAATTGAGTTCAAAACCATTCTCAGATAAAACACCCATCATACCAACTAATAGTCTGTTTCCTCTGGTACCACAGAGGGTAAACAATGAGTAACTATAATTAGCAGCAGAATGTCTAGACGTGAGTTTAAATTAATGTTTGGTTAACATGGCACTGTAGCTGTAGAATGATGTATTAGAGAGACTATTGTTACAAAAATTCGGTACCGATCAATTTAAAATAACCTGGTAAAGTTTAATTGCTATCTCACATGAGTAATGAATTGAGCAAATGTCAGATCCTAGTAAACGTGTCTTTTATCATAAATCAGTATTTCACATGCAATAATTATCCCATTAATGCTGAATGAAATGCTTCCTGAGTTTGTTTAGTACGCACTGCAAGTGACTGAAATGACCAGGTATATGTAATCATTTCCTGACAGGCATGTTTTGAAAAAAAATCACTTTGAAAGGGAAATTATAATATATAAAAATGTACTGCACAGAAGATAATTCTAAATAAAAGCGACAGAATAGACTTCCTAATTTCTCTTTAACAGTTTGAGTTAAAGAAATAAAATATATAGCAGTAACATCCAGCATCTTCCTAAATCAAGCAGGCTCTGTGCTTCATTTTGGTTTAGTTCTGTCTCATGAGATCAAAAAGGGAGCAGTTGCCAATTTATCTAACTTAAAAGTCCCACACTTGCCAAGTATGCTGTGATAAATAGCTTTAACTACCTTCTGCTCTTATTTTATTATAGGATATGACAAAGGGATTTGTAGATTAAGTCTTCAAATTTATTTGTGATACTTTACAGAAGAAAGATGAAAAGGGGACATTCAGATTTTTGTGCGAAAAATATAGTTCAAAAAGCAAACAAACAGCAAAACTGTATTTTACATTGAAAATACCTAAGGTTTTATAGAATCTTTAAAAAGCTCAGTGTGGTTGAAGCCACAGAGCAATGTTATAAATAATTACAATCTTGTTTGCTTTCTGAAGCATTTTTTTTAATAGATTCTGTCTACCTGAGAAGCCCATGTGTAAGTACACTGCTGTCTCAGTCAGGGACACTGAGGGAAGAAACCCTTTGCTATCATACGTAAGAGGAAATTAAGATAAATACACAAGTGTACCAATAACCCAATTCAATATGCTCGGCACAACACTGCTCTAACACTCCTACGGCTCAAAGACTCCCACAGTCAGATTAAAGGGACACCATCAAAGCTGCTCTCTCCTCTTCCCTTTCCATTCCTAAGCCCAACTCCATCACATACTTTTTGTGTATGTGTAGGTTTCAAAGTGAGAACTCTTTGCAAATTTTTTCTTTCTCTGTAAATCACTGTGGCATGAGTCTTGCATCTTTTTGAACAGGTTTGCCTGCAAGCCACCACGAACACTGTAACAGCCTCTTTTAATAATTTCACGCTGCTGTGATCATTGAAAGAAATCCATGCATCTGTATTTGCTACCTTGTAAAGTAAAGGCTTCCTACAAAGCTTAGGAAAGCTTACAAGTGTGCCTCCTGGTTTGTTGGCAATTTATGTCCACCAGTAATTGCCATTATCACTAAATCATTAACATAAATCATTACTATTAAATGGTCCTTAACCTCATCTTCTACAGCATGTTAACTGACTGCACATCATGACGTAAAACCCTTTTTTAAATTATTTTGTATATTTTGCATGATATCCCACGTTGGTCATGTCACGCTGTGAAGAACCTTTTCCCTAGTAGAGCCAGCAAGGAGATGTTCAAGTTTTGCAGATTAATTTACTCCTTACCCATTACAAAATACAGCTGTTTTCCTCACCAACTCAAGCAGTGGTTCTTATCTAACAATTTTAACAACCCCATTTGATCCCAAAATGATGAATCTTGAAGGATGTAATGACTGCAAGACAGAAAGAACGATCAATAGTTTAATTACCATATTATTCTGTCATCAACATGATAGAAGCCTGGCAGTTGTTACAAAACCATCATGTAAAGAAATGCTGCTCCAGAGTCAACCCAAGTTTGAAAGTCAGCAAAAACCCCCTCAGAATGTTTATGTAAACCTATAAGAAAATGTAGATGGGACAGATTCCTGCCAAGTATGAAGCAATCATGGGTTCTACTTCTGCCCACTGCTTCTGACATCCAGTGTACTTTGCTCTTCTCCTATATACGTTTAGATCATTTTGAGTGCTGTGTTATTTTATAAGATATATCACTGTAATCTTAGAATATAAAGCATGAAATGAAAATAACTTACTGGAAAAACGCTGGCCAAATGTTTTACTGATCCAGCTTATTACGTTTTCAGGAAAACAAATAGAAAACGGTCTTAAAAAAGTAGAACTGCTTACAGCATAGGAGAAAGGTCCATTTGTACAAGGACTCTGGGCAGGGTGTAGAAACAGCCCGTTTGCCTCACCAGCACACTTTTTCATTGCTGCTTTTCCTTGTCTTGGTTCATAGACTTCAGTGCTCTCTTGACAGTTCTGCTGCTGACTCAGGCTATGGGTACAGGCAATCAAATATTATCTTTCTTAAAATCCCCAAATAGTGATTTCATTCAAACAATTAAGTGATTGCGACCTACTTGCAAAATAACAGATCGTCAAGAGAAATGGCCATTCTCAAAGCTATTAGTCTGCTGATTCAAGCTCGGAAACTGTTCTAACCTCAGTGGCAGCTCAGCTTCTCTAACTCCCTCATGCAGCAACATCAATGGTTTCACAATGTGCTTTCCTCTTGTTGTTGCACTAGGATTACACCAACACACAGGTTCACAGGTTATTCTGAGTTGGAAGGGACCCATAGGATCATCTAGTCCAACTCCCAACACCGGTCAAAGTATCTGCTTCCACCCACACACCGTTCACACACTTCACCTCAGGCACCGTCATAAACTTTCTTCAGAACAACATACCTCTAAAAGATTTTTGCATGTACATACAATTCCTGTTTGTGTGTTGATTTTACCTCATTATTATACTTAAAGGAGTTAAATTGCTTTATTTTTTAGCTACATCTGCCATGTAGAACCTGCGATATCTACTGACAGAACTTCAGAGCTAACATAGCTATGTTTTTTATTTAATATGAGATTCTTTTAACATACGTAGATCTTCTCCAATAGATATTCATCAAATGCTGGTAGGCTGATTAAACTGATTCTACCAGTACTCACCACAAAAGTTGGTGGCAGTCTATTTCACCTTACTGCTAAAAAACCCCACTAAAAACCCCCACCTCTTTTCCCAGCTACCAAACAGAGACAATCCTAGAAATAATACCACCCCCCCAATATTTTTATTTTATAAGTTCACTTTCTAGATATGATCTACCTGCATTTGTGTGCCACTTTGCATTTTGAAATCAAGCAAAGTTTACATATCTAATTTTCTTAATTATGCTTCTTATTTTCTACTTGTGTTACCACACACTTCACAGACTGAAGTTGAAAATCCTTCTTAAAGGTGGGGCTAAAACATCTTTTATTTTTCTACAGCTCCTCAATCTTCTCAGAGCAGTCTGAGTTTGTAAGAATCTCTGGAAAGAGTTTGAAAGTGCTGGTTATTTTATGTCTAAGCTAATATTGCAATATACTGGCAATACCTACCTGGTGAGCCTGTCCTGGCTCAGTGATTAAAGAATAACATCTCCAACTGCATAACTTCAATGACACAGCTGAAATTGAGCTTGTTACAGGCTATGCTGTCTCAAAATATGGGGAAAATTCTTTTAAAAACAACCATAATTTTCCAGTTGATTCACATTAGGAAAACAAACTATGAAACTCAAGTACCACAGAATCATTTAGGTTGGATAAGACTTCTGAGATCATTGAGTCCAGCTTATGACCAAATACCACCATTTAAAATAGACTGGGGCACTGAATGCCACCTCCAGTCTTTCCTTAAACGCCTTCACGGACTGATTCCACCACCTCCCTGGGCAGCCCCCTCCAATATCTAATCACCACTTCTGTGAAAAAATTCTTCCCAATGTCCAACCTAAACCCTTCCACTGCAATCCACTTAAATATGAAAAAACATTGACCTACACCTCTCCTGTACTGCAGGTTATACAAAAGGAACACACACAAGAGGTTCAAAGTAATATAAAAAATAAACAAAAAGCTCTGAAATTAAGGACCACGATGCACACAGATAAACAATGCTGATCAACACGTTGGAGGCAATGTACCATTAAATAAAGCTATGCTGAGTGTCAGGCAAAGGCTGTGCTGCCTCAGATATATCCTAAGGCGTTCACTTAAAGACAGTCTCCATTTGAGCAGGGTCTGACTTCTCCAAAGCCAGAGTCAAGTTTTACCATGTTTCTGCCACTCAGAGGCAGCTCTGGGGCAAGTGGTTGCCCTGGCATGCAAAGGCACTCTGGCCATCAGGCCAAACCCAGCAGAGGCTGTTTCTGGCATTTGCCAAAAACGCAAATGAAAGAATCGACATTGCATCACTTTGGAAGAGTTTGCACAGCATAGCAAAGCTCACAGAATCACCTCCTGAGAAGACAAATAGTTCACAGAAGTAACTGGTGATATTGCAGCAGGAAATGAATTGACTATTAGCCTTCAGCAAATGGGATATTTATTGTTTTTAAATTGTACATTAGTGCTCAAGCAACAATGATATTTATACTGCACATCAAACCACAAGAATAAGAAGGTAGTGAGCTAAAACTGAGGACTTAGATTAGTGATCTTGTATGCCCCGAGGGAGCACGAGACCTAAATAGATGCACATGTGAAGTAAATAAGACACAATGTACCAGGGGAATACTGCAAATTGAGTCACCAATACGACAAAACTACAGTTTGACAACATCCAATGGATATCAGATGCCAATCTGAAGAGACAGTCTGGAAACTGAAGAGGTTTTATTAAAAGAGGGAAAGGTCCTGAGACAAGGGTAAGTACCTAGCTAAGAACACCTCCAGGACAAGCACTGGCTAGTTATTTAACAGTACCATGGCTAGAAATCAGCACATAAGCTTCCATACAGCGCACTCAAAACAAGCTGGCAAACACCAGAATGCTATACCATCATGGTATATTTCTGTCTTTAGAAGTTTTCCTCAGAGAGCAAGCTGAAACATCAACATATCGCTATTTAAAATTCCTGTTATGCTCCTACAGCTTTTAAGTTGTAGATATTAACAAAGATGAAATGCTTATCTATTCAAATAGAGAGGCAATTTTGACCTTAGTGCATTAGTGTAAAAACAAAATGTGTTGTTTTGATATTTACAAGATGCCAGAATTAGCTGCACTTCAGTATCAGCCGCATGGCATCCGTACTAAAACAGCCTTCCAAGAGTCCCTCTGGAGGAGGAGGGAAGGGAAAAAGTAAGAAAAAACCCCTCAGTTACCAGCAGAGGATTTATAAACCAAACTTTAGATAGACTGAACTGAGCACTTGAGCTCTGTAGACAAGGATCAGGAAACCCAAACTAAAAGCAGACTGCATTTACATCAAATCCTTCCCAAGACCAGCCAAAAGCCCATGATGCCAGAGCTGCTGGGGAGGATGAACTCTGCTATCCAGGGGGCACTGGAGGTGCCACATAGATCAGGCAGAAATGCTTTGCACAGGCCATATTCCTCATGATTTTTCTGTACACCTTCACATTTCTTTGGCAAAATATGAGACAGAAGACTAGTATTTGGAGAGGCTTTGGCCCCGTACCACTGCTGCTGTACAGTTGGTTGGTGAGGCACCCTGAGCACTTGGAGCTTAGGCACTGAACAAAACAGACATGCAACAGAGACTGGGTTTAATTAACGTCTGAGTAGCCAATAACAACAAGCAAGAGCAACACAACAAGCATGGCGGTGGAATCAGTGACTGGTTGTGCTGTGGGTGGCTGGAGGAGGTCCCAGCACCCACCAGGAAAACCAACTACACTGCTCCCAAGCTTTTTATTAAACCTCTCTCAGCAATACAACAGCATAAGGTCCTGCACAGCTTTCAGAGATATCTAATTTTTGTTTTATTCACTCCTTATCTCAACTGCAAAGATCCTGCACGGCTTTAGAGGAATACTAATGATGCAGAAGACTCAACCCTGCACCCTGTGAAAGCCATCGCTGCTCGCTCAGAGTAACTGGGCCGGTGCCAGTTCAGTTTATTGTATCGCCTTTGTTTATTTCCCTGAAAACACGACGCTACAGTGAACCAGGAGATGTTAATGTATTTCCATGCCATGCCGCATTTGTTTTTATTGCCAGAACTCTGTACTTAATATAGCTGATACCTTCTTCGAGGCTCAGACATCTTAATGAGCTCAGCACAACCATGTGCAGAGGCTACACCAAAGATCAGTGAGTGCCTCGTGAGCAGTTTAGTGGGGTGGGCATGGATCACTGTCCAAACAGTACTGCTGGCTGCAGACTAACTAATGCAGCTTTAACAAGCTAAAAACATCCTGCTAAAACGAGCCTGTCATTACAAATAAGTAACAATAAAGTGGGCACACGGGGTAATACGTTGACCAAGGGCATCGCACGGTGGTAGAAATTAGCTTTGGTGCTTGTTGTCTGCTGATGGGTGGGGGGGAAGGGCTTGCTCTGGCAATTTCAGTTGCTAAAAAGAGATCTTGCTGTCAACTGGGTGCATAAATTTGGTATAAGACAAAAATCCCTTCAGCATTCTAGGTTCATTAAATCGCACCACTAATAAGGCTGTGCCTGAGAAGGAGTCCTGCCTACCCCTGTGCATTGGAACAGCAGCACCCCGGGCAAACCTTCTGATCTCAGCCTTTAAAAGAATGTACAGGACCATGCCAGAGTAACACCAGGTCAGCACTGCTCTGCTGACCTGCAGGGCTACAAATAGCTTTAATCAAGATAGCACAATGCTTTTCCTGAGAGATAGGGTCCAGTCTTTGTCCAGCACTGCAGCACAGCAGCATAAGATCTACTTTCAGGCTTCAACTGAGCCCTGAGCACTTACCTCTGCAGTTAAAGGAGTGGAGATCCCCACGTGCTATACAAGTAAAACTAGGATTGTTATGGAAACAAACATTTATGAGAAGGTTCTTTTGCATTGCTCAGAGGACAGAGAGAAGTCTTAACATTTAAACATAAATAAAAGTATGTCTTATGCAGCACTCCCCTGAACAGCCACAAAACTACAAACAGAGCTCAAAACACGAACAGGTCTCGCCAGCAGACGCCCATATTAAATCCACGTCTTTCTCCTTTGAGTAACTCTCCACATTGACTTGTCAAAAATTAGGATGTTTTTAGTACATTACCAACCCCTTCCCATGAGGGTCATACATGCAAGGAGTCCAAATCTGCTGGTGTTCAAGACCAGGCTGGACAGGGCTTTGAGATACCTGATCTAAAGGAATCCACTCATTGCAGTGGGTCGTAACTAGATGATCTTTAAGGCCCCTTCCAATACAAACCATTCTATGACACTATAAAATCTGGATGAAAAAATTTCAGGTAATTACGAGCACTGCATCTCTTTCCCCCGCCCCCCCCTCACAATTTATTCCTCAGTTGGCCAACCACGTGTCTCTTAGCTTTCTTTCCACATTGGAAAAGGAACATTTCCCTTGACTGTAAGTGAAGTTTGTCAGGTATTTATTGTCATACAATAATAAAACTTTAAAAAGTAAAATCTTTTTAAAGAATCTCACAATATATTTTATACATTCAAAATTGTAAACCTGCTGGCAGCTAAAATGTAGCCACCAATACAGCTGAGTCACTGAAAAATAGAATAAACATACCATGATTTATGGCTTGTGATTTACCACAGAAAAGCCACTGAGCTGTCTGGATGACTGCAATTTTCTCTTCCTTCCTAGACTTGGACTGGACTCAATTAAAGCAAAGTATTTCATTCCCTTTGAAAACTAGCTCCTTAAAAAAAAAATAAATGTACACTGCAGACACGGCCACAAGATAAAGCTACTCCACTGCAAGAAAAGGAGCCATAAAGGGCTTAGTGTGTGTCTGGCAGCTCAGGTAGGGGCAGTGACTCATGAGGGCCAGGCTCTGTGTCACTGCTTGGCAGCAGCCGTTCATAATCCAGCCTCAGACACAAAGGTTGCCCGGTTTGCATTGACCTGTGTAGGCTGGGAGAAGACTTGGAGACTGATTAGATCCTGTTACTCCTCCATATACAGCTTTCCCCCGTGAGGCCAAGGGCTCTTCCTCAGCCATTTGTCCCACACAGACTTCAGAGGCTTTTTCCATCTGGCAGCTACAGCAGATCATCTCACCAGCATCAGCTGCGCTTCCTTCACTGCCAGCCCGTGGCTGCATTATGGATGCTGGCTGTGGAACTACTGCATGCTCTCATCTTTCTGGGTACCATTTCTGACAGCAGCATGCCAGAAACACAGAGACTAGGTCTTAAAGGTCAAGGAATATTATATGCATCATTTCAACCTATCATCAACTCAAAAAAAGGAAAAAAAAAGCCAACCACCAAACCTCATTTTCTTGGCTTAGTCAAGGCTGACCTTCTAGCTTATTAAGCAACATTTATCTATTTCACACTTCTAGTTCTAGTAGGGAAATACAAAAGAAGGATAAATAAAATGTTTAAAGCTATATACATACTTAAACCAAGTATCAGTGTACTTCGTAAAACCAGTAAACTAGTCAAGACCCTTTTTCCAGCAACCCTTTCTATGCCAGGCTAAAAAACAGTACAAGTGGCTTATTTTAATATTCTTGATCATCTGTATCATTATTGTGAGCAACACTCATGAACAAGAAAAGGGACACTTGGAAGGCAATCCTGTGCCCAGCCTCACCACCAGGATGGCGCTCTTTCCTTCACATGGAAAATAGGTGTTACTTTTGTACCTATCTTTCACATAAGTAAAAATCCCACCTTGCACATGCAGGAATTCACAGGATCGCAGAATTAACTAGGTTGGAAAAGACCTCCAATATCATCGAGTTCAAGCTTTGACCCAACACCACTTTGTCAACCAGACCATGGCACTAAGTACCACATCCAGTCTTTTTAAACATCTCCAGGGATGGTGACCATTCCAATGCCCGATCACTCTCTCCATAAAGAGCTTCTACATAATGTCTAACCTAAAACTCCTCTGCGCAGCTTAAGACTGTCCCCTATTATCCTACTGCTGGTCTCCCTGGAAAAAGTGAACAATATTCACCTCACTACACCCTCCTTTTAAGCAGCTTTGGAGAATGATAAGGTCTCCCTCAAGCCTCATCTTCTCCAGGCTAAACAATCCCAGCTTCCTCAGCTGCTCTTCATAAGACTTTTGCTCCAGTCCCCTCACCGTCTTCATTGACCTTCTCTGGACACGCTCCAGCACCTCAACACCCTTCCTGAACTCCTAAATCCATGCTGCTCAGGTCTAATTCCCTCTCCAGCCCATAGGTGCCATGTGAACTCATTCTCCCTTTTGAGATAGCTCCCATTTTTCCTGCTTTCGTGACCTGACCTCAATAAGCCAAGCTGAAAACTAGAGGAGAAACTCTCATTCATCTAAAAAAAGGAAGTATCAGTGGGAGTTTTCCAGTTTGGAGCTCAGTAATCAGCAGTGTAGAAACTGCACTGCATAATCCTTCCTGTCAACAATACCAGATGTGTTTCTAACAGAAATAATTTGCTGGATATTTATTTATTGACATTTCAGAAGAACAAACATTGTTGTATCTTGATCTTAATAATCATTTGTACAATTGGGTATCTCAGTTATGATTAAGGACCATACCTGAACCCTTTATAGAGATCACAAGGAGTTTCTTGATATCTTAGAAAGCACGTGTGGAATATGAAACTTAAAATGAATTGATACGGCAAAACAGCAACTAAATAGTAGCAAAAGGCTCTGGTTTGGATCAGCATAAAGCAATTGCAGAAAGGGAAAAAGCACATATCATCAATTGTTATTTTGGTATAGATTTAGCTAACTCAAACTCTGAATACATCAATTCATCCTGAGTATAACTTCTAAATTTCAGCACTAATCTCTAACGAATGCTTCCAGCAAATGCAGAATTTTTCCCTGTCACACAACCTTGGGCAAGTTTTGGACAGGTAATTCACAACAGCCTGTTCCTCTGGCCTGGACACAGGAAGCACAGCTGAAAGGTCAGAGACAATAACTTCAAGGACCAAAATTTAATGCACATGGACAGAGAAGGAATCGTTCATCACCTAAATTGTTTCAAAGCCAATCCTGTTTTTTAGGCTGGAGACAGTGGCTTGTCCATAGACAGCAAATTTAAAGATCAGGGCTCTTGCCACAGTAGATTAGGTTGTTCTTCCACGCATTTTGCTTGCTGTGTAATTTGATCATTAACAATCTTTGTGCCAGTTCCAGATAAAAAAGCCCCTTAATGTCTTTTAAAGGCCACATTTTTCTGCTGAAATAAAAAAATCTTTTTAGGTTATTTTTTTAAACCACAAAATTTTTCCTGCTGCTAGTATTAGTAATACATTAATTATTTAACTGACATAAATGCATCTGTTAATGTGTTTAATTAAGCACACAAAGCTCTTTATTTGATGTTATTTGTATTTAAGATATCCTGTTTTCCCTGAAGTATTTATTATCCAAGGCATGATTCCTCTAATCTTAGACATACTCTGGGACTGAAGTACTATTTTATATCAGCATTTCTCAGCTGCTTTTATCACGAACAGATATATTACAAGCCATGTTAATGAGCTGTTTAGTATTCATATATTAGGCTTTTCCTCATTTTCTATGGAAATACTACTATAAAAATTCTAAGAATACTAGTTTTATGTGCATGATAATGATGAGATTCAAAGCAAATAAGAAGTAGAAAATCTGTGGTGGCAGTGAATATGAAATGGATTAGTACATCGTCAATGTGCTTTACATTGGTATAAAATTATAAAGCATGTAATTAAGTAGGATCAATGGCACTGTTTGTTTTGGGGGTAATGTTTTAGCTATTTCAGATGTGTCATCTTTAAGAATTTAATTTCACACTTTAATGATCTTCTTGTAATTTCCTCTTCCTGCTTTGAAGTCACACAGGTTATGCATGAAATCCCCCACACTGCAAGAAGTGGTGAGGGTGGAAGGCCAGGACAAAGTCACCGTGAAGGAAGATGAGAACAAGGTAAATTAAATAATTTTGTAAATACAAAACCAGTTCATTTCAACTGACCTTATTCACCAGGCACATTCAAATCTCCAGGATTGTTAGCAGGAAAGAAATTATAGAGATACTTGCAGCAACTGCAGCTTTGACCCAGCCGACCTCGGAGACATCTCCAGTGCAGCCAAAGAGAAATGAGACTTGGCTTTATAGGAGCTTAATGAGTAAAACCATCAATCTTCAGTACGCTTACATCTGCATGCAGGTCACAGAAATAAATAAAACTAAAAAACCCAGCTTTGGGTAAAGAGGAGAGGCTGAGAAAACTGCCTGGGATAGAGAACTTACTACTGGTTACTGGAAAAAAAACCCCAGCTATGAAAAATCAGTCTGCTGCTAAACTCAATTGTCTCACTGTGAACAAATCAATGAAACAAAGAATTTGTTGTTATGGGAAAACCAATGTCTGAGTAGGTTCCTTTATTAATTTGATATGCTGGACAAAGCACCTGCTGCCCCTATGGTCCCAGTTCACTGTCTGTTTTCCCAGGGCAGAGCCGTGGACACCAGAATCACTCGGGATTGAAAGGGGTGAGGAGGGTGGAGACAAATTCATTGAAAGTCAACACAGCAACAGGGATTATTTTTCTACTGAAAATACAGTCAGAGAAAACAAATTTCATAAGAATAATGCATCTTTACTTTTGAACAAGATGGTGTTATACTACATAACTGCTCTCTTAAGAGTAGATACCTCTTTGTTTATACTATTCATTGTTTGTACTTATTTTTTTGTACTTGAACTCACTGGCTTTAGGTTGTGCAGCAGCACACTCGTAAATGAAATTACCTCTTGCAAAAAGAGGCAGTGGCACATTAGAGACCTGCCTTAGACAACTTTAGATTAAATAGTTTAAAAATTTACCTCAAAGATCAATAGCCTGCTATAGAAATAGAGCAGAAAAAAATCAGAATGAGTCAGAAAATGCGATTTCAATATTCTCCACAGCCTGAGCAAAAAGGCTGTGAGAGACACTTTTTGTACCCCTGGCATATTAATGAATGCTTAACAAGTGAAGAAAAGAGAAGAAACACTTCAGAGGTAATAGTACTGCACTATGACAAAAATAGGAGGTTTTTTCCCCACTTAGATTTTGTTGCAACACTTAATTAAAAACAAGTTTGCCACATCTTTACTCTAAAGTAACTTATGCTTTGCACATTCACCATTACCAGCTATGCTCCTGCCTTTAATGAGATTATAAATGGCAGAGGGTAAAAATTAACTTAGCATCCTCTGTGAGGAAATACATACACAAACTTGGGTCCAATCCTACAAATACCTGCTCTCATGAGTAGAACTAACTTGAAATTACTTCATATGGGGAATATCCTAAATTTTACATACAATTTAAGACCTGTTTCTGAAGACACAGGTCAAAGTCCTCCGAAGTGGTTGTACATGGATGCTGGTGCATCTTTGAATAATGTAAGATGAAGGTGTTTAGTAGGGCAGGCTTGCAAATGTTTCATTTGGCACAGCTAATTTTCATTCAGAAGCACTGGGGCATGAGTAAGAGCCGCTAAAAAATGGACTTTCTGGAGTAGATCAGTACATCTGTAAGTTAATATAGGGAATTAAATTCTTATTACATTTCAATTCATTTGAAATGAACTTTTTCCCATCTTTGCCTTTTCTGCTTTATTAAGTTACACTCCTTTGTCACAGTTAGGCACTATTCTTTGTGAGCAGAGGTTTTTGTCTTGCATTATTTCTTCATCCACAGCAGAATGCCCTCTTTGCTGACTAAAACTACCATGCATTTTATCACTAATAACACATCTAAATTCCTATTTTAAATCACAGCCCTACTTTCAAAAAGAGCAATTTTACTTTTCTTCCAGAAATTCATCTTTCTGCTAATGAGAGTTGTTTTCATCCGTAATTCTGAGAAGAAAAATGGTTATTACACTTTGGCAATTTTAAGTGACAAATAGAGAATTCCATCCAGCCCTCTATTTAAACACAGGACATTTCTCCTGGTACAGGATCTACAGGCCAGATGTGTCATTATAATTAGAAACATTTGCAATGAGCTTCAGTGCAATTGGGGCCCACAGTAAAGTAGCATCACCTCAGATAAAAATCTTTCAACAAGCAATTTCATACCTAAGATTGCAGTAATTTATAAACCCCTGCATTATCAAGAATTACCTTTTGATACCAGCAGAGCCAAGAAGCCTTTTGATGAAGCTGTATACTAATGTTTTTTCCTAAATATATTTCTAATTTTTATCAATGCCTAATCAATAGACAATGCTGTGATACAGCAATTTCTCTACCTGCCTTGCACAAAAGCTATTTTTGGCAGAGAAAGAAACAACAGCCCAAAAAAGAAACCAACACCCTCACAATCAGCTCTGGGATTTGGCTGAATTATCCTGCAAAAGGTACATTCCCCATTTCTAAAAACACTCTTGTCTTCCTGCTGTCGAACAGCGGTACCATGACAAGACATGTCAAAGACTGTTAATGGAAAGATAAAAACCGAGATAGAAAATAAAGGAGTAAAATATAGGGTATCAGTGAGGAGAAAAGAATGAGACCTAGAAGAGGAACAACAAATCTCTTTAGGATGAGGAGAGAGAAAAAACAAAGAGACATGGAGGATGAAAAACAGTTTTCAATGCAGTTTTAATATTTTTATCAGCAGATCTAAGAAAAACACAAGAAAAGTGTGAAAATAATGAATAAAGCAACAACAAGGATTAGGAAAAAACAAAAGATAGTGTGAAAATGCAGTGCTGTAGTAAAAGGCTTCAGGTGATGTACAGAAGGCCTTGAAAGAGTTGCAAGGTCATAATTATGAAACACAAGAGCAACAAAGAAAGTAATAAAACTGTTGCTAAAGAGAAGAAAGTCAACGGATTGCAAATAAACATGCATGGAAATAGGGACAAAAACATCATGAAGTGCTCCTTAAAATGCCTCCAAACAAGAACCCCATGCTGCAAACACACCTCTCTCCCCTCCCTCACCTGCCTAAGGACCAGTTAGGCAGACACTGGGGCAGAAAATGCCTGTACCTCAGACTTGGCGCAACTCCTCTCATCCACAGGGCTATTGTTTAGCTTCTCACTGGGGTCTCCTGCATTTCAGTGCAGGAGAAACATCCCTCCTGTGAAACCAGAGAGCTGTACAGCTGTACCTGAAGGACAGCCCACACTCCAGCTGTGATTAATACCAAAGCATGTGTCCTACTTGTGGCCAAATACTGCCAAGAAGGTCAATGCTGAAGAAGCAGCAGCAATTAGGCTTGGCTTGACAGCCAGCACCACCTCCCAGAAGGGAAACTGTGCCAAGATATTCCGTCTCCTCTCATCACGTGTGCACTCCTTTTTTTGTCTCTTTTTTTTGAGTATAATTTATAGCTTAGCTATGAAAATAAAATTGCTTCGGGTTAAAAACTTAAAAACAAAGTCTTCATAAAAGTATGAACTACTTTTATAGGTTTTTCAAAAGATTGATCTTTTCATTTTCTTGTCTTATGAGTATATATCCCATTAGATCTGCCTGTGTAGGAATTGCAATTTTAGCAAGCAATTAATCCATAAATGAGCTGTTTCAGAGTTTTAGGTATTGGGCATCATCCTTCAAAGGCTTTAATGCTGGCCTTGTATTACACCTCCATGTTTCCACAGACCTTAAAAGAGGCTCATTTTGTTGGCAATCATTTAATTGAATTCCCCGTGAATCACTTTTGGAAAATCATGCTCAGGATAATCAGGCATAGAAAAAAAAAAAAGGGAGCATTTCTAAATGACCGTGTCACTGAGAGATACAATGACCTTTACGTCCTTCAACACTGAACTTATTGCACACTTTAGTCCAAAGGAAAATATGCAGCCAGAGAGCCACTGAACTGACACCTATTTGATCGTGGCCCTCTTGCCAGGGATGCTGAGTTTCTGGGAGATGACAGTGACACCCTATGTAGTTCTCATCTTTCCCATAGATTAGGAAGTCTGATTTTGACCCCATCACCCCACTAAATTCAAAATTTAGAATAATTTGCCCCATGCAGGAAGGCAAAATGAAGTCTAATTTTATGCATTATGCTTCACTTTATGCATTGAGATGATGACAAACTACAGCACTTTACTGAGTACAAGGGAAAATCTTCTCTAAATATATTCGCATATTATGAGTTTAAAGCATTTAAAAAACCAAAGGAATTCTTTTTTGAACTTTTTGTGCATCACACAGATCTCCCTCCACACATTTTGCAGGGCAGGAACCATCACTAACACACCAGAAACAAGTTTACCTTCCCAAAACCTGTGAGCCTTCAATAAACAAACCAGTAGTGCGACAATGTGCTCATGCCTCAGGAGTAGCATTATCATGTAGAGAAACTATAAAACGGAATTGCCTCTAAACCTTCTCTGATTTCTCAATACCATTGTAGCCTAAGTGCAGGCTGTAGCAGAAGCGCCAAAGTCATTCCCTGGCCTGAGACAAGTGCTCCCTGTGGATTGGGCAGCCCAGGGGGAAAAGAAGCAGAATTAGCAGTGTGAGATGCAGGGACATCCTCAAAGTTTCCTCTCAGGAAGACAACTGGGCATCATCAAGAGCATTCCCAAACACCCCAGTGGAACAAGCTGAGCTCCTCCACACTGACAGCAATGCAAGATTTGTCTCAATGGGGTGCTTCTCTATAACCTTTCCAAAAGACTTAGAGGATATGAGCACCATCAACATTCATCCTTTCCAGACTGTTTGCTCTAACATTCCATTAACTAGCAGAACATCAGCAATCCCATCACACCAGCAGAATGACCTTTCCTGGAAGAACAGAGCACTGAAGTTTCCCAAAAGATAGAGTAAGGAAAAAACAGAGGTCACAAGCTGAATCCCAGGTCACACTCACCCTGATGTTTTCCATGGGAAGAGAGAACAGACAACAGCAAACTACCTGAACAGGATCAGGCACAGCAGCCCCGATAGGTTATATGCAAGGAAACAGAATGACGAAAGCAGACATAATAAATACATTTTTATATGTCTTTTCTTTGCCAGTGGTTACCAACCACAGCAGCTTTGCCAGAGTAAAACTGCAAGGAGAACCTCAGTGGGAAGTGTGATTTCTTTGAAAATACTATTAGGAAAGTTAATTGTCCTCCAAAACATTCCCCTTGTTCTGACAGAAGCACTTCTTCTCACCAGCTAACATAAAAGCATGGCGATATTGTACTGCTGCATGAAGCATTTAACTTGATTTTATGTAAACTAGTAACTATTTCATAAAATTTCTTGACATTTGTCATTTTGTTGTGCTTTATTTCCTACAGGTTTTACACTACTGACTGGTATGAACAATCCTGATTCAGAGAGAAAGAGTGAGTATACATTCATCATCTCAATGCAGATTAAGTTACTACCTGGCCAGTAACAAGGTCAAGTATCTTGCTGAAAAATAGAGCTAAGAGCTCCTTTATTTAGCAGATTCCTTGTTCAACAGTAACTACATACAGAGAAATTAAAAAGAGTGGAAGCTTCATACAGCATCTTTTCCTCATGTTCAACGTTTTCTTCATTTACCTTCAAGAGCCTCATGGCAGTTCATCTTCAATGTATGCACATTATTTATTGATCTGGGATTTTCCAAAGCTACTAAAGATCAGTTTGGGATCCTAGCTTCTATTGAATTTCAATGAATCTACTCATAAAAGAATTAGGAGCTTTAGGAAATTTTATCGTTATTGTTTCGTACCACAAGAGCAACATTGCATCCAATTATCTTGTCCTTTGTTGGTAAAAGAACTACAACGGATGTGGCCAATTAACAATTTTTAAGCTTGTGAAACTCGTCTCTCATAATTAGCATCCAGAGAATGAAAGATGCTATTTTAGCAAACGAAGTGAGATTCAAGCTTTTAAACAAAGGACTTCTGGTTGCTGCCTTTCTTTTGCTCCTCCACGTTAATTTCAATCACGATTATAGATGATGATATTTCCTCAAAATCCCAGAGAAAGACTATCAGAAATTATTTCAACGTGTTAGAATAAGGCTGCATCTACTCAAATTTCTAGAGACAAGGGGCATTCAAATTTAGTCATTTATTAAGGGTAGCTAGGGTTTTTTCAACTCAGGCTAAGTCAGCCACAAAGAGTGTGGGCAGCAGGGATGAAAAGGGTAATTCAGATAACACTTAAAGCTCAAATTCTAGAACAACAGCACCAGGATCATAAACAAAGGGCAGTCAAGGACAATACAAGAGACAAGAGTTCCAGTCTGGTATCGCGGAGTGAATTGTTTTCAGGATTTTCTTGCTGGCAAAATAAGTGAGCGTCAAGCAATCTCATGTCTTGGCAGTGGGAGATGGCATATTGAAGGGGGTTTTTCTTCCCTCTCATAAGTTTTTCATGATATTTAGGCAATACTTGGTGTCATAGATAGCTCTAATGCGTAGTTGTGCTGTTGCAAAGCTCTGCTGCCACAGAAGGATATGAGAGGAGCTCAGAGTAACCTTGTGCCAGACCTTAAGTCTCCTCACAGGGCAAGTTATCAGACAGGGTTACAGCACCTTCCTCTACTTCATGACAGAGACACCAAACCAGCCTCTGCTGGAACTGCTGCTGCATCCAGAATTACATAATTCAAACAATTGTGTACAGTTCCAGAAAGCAGCCACAGGAAATAAGCAATTTCTTTTCCTGCTCCTTTGTTTCACCTTGTCCTGGCACGACCCATTCTGACAGTTGGCGAACTGAGATTTGAAAACAACATGCAAGCCAGGAAAATTCTGAGGCTGCAAACACAAAGAAAAATCCTAAAGTACTAAATGGAAGGAGTAATGTACCTACGCCCCTTGTAGATCTCAACTCTGTTAGTAGCAGGTTGAAGAGGAAATCAGGTAAAAGTACATCAAATCAAATATTTGTGTAGGCTTCAGAAGCCATTGATAATCCTTGGGCATGGTTTACTTACAGGTAATTGTTATTTAAGGTACAATTGCAGAATGTTATTCTAAGGTATCTGCATGTGTTCCAATGTTGTAAATTGGATATTTAACATACAATCAAGTAGCGAACTTCTCCACTTATGCCACCTAAAAGTTGCTGATACAGGCAAATGCTTACATCTTAAGACCAATAGTAGTGGAAGAATGTATTTTTTTTTCTATCTTAACACCAAATAAGAGAAACAAAATCCAAAGTAACAAACAAGCAAAACCACACTACACCTACACACAATAAAACCAGTATTACACTGATGTTTCAAACTAGTGACTGCCTACAACAGGCAGTAATGAACACACAGTAGGTGATACAAATTCTATGCCATTTAACCAATTGTAAATTTTATTTTTACAGTAAGGAAGTCCTCTAAGCATTTGCATCGAGCTCCAGACCAACAGTTATCTACAGAAGTCAAACTGTCAGGCCAGAATCCAGGCAGTCTGATAAGAGTTATACTGATTTCAAGTGAGCTTGCTGATTTAGCCCACTGAAGAGCCCAGCATCATCTCAATAGGTTAAAATAAATTGATTTTTGAATCCTGACAATTTGCAAAAACCTTATGAGCAACTTAGAGACCACCCAAGAAAGGGTAAAAATTAGTTGGTCAAGACATTTAAAACTACATTTTATTTTTAAAAATCAATTTTCTCAGGAACAACTCAGGAACAGAAAAGCAACAAAAATTGTTCACTAAATTATTCATTATGAGTTACCAAACCAGGTTCCTTGGCGCTATAAAAAGCAGCAGATCCACAGAGAGCAGGAAGAATTACAGCTGCTAAGACACAGTGGAGAACACAAGTGTAGGTGCCATTGGAATTTACCTCTGGTTTTATAAAGCTGTTTGTAAGACCATTTAGTGGAATATGGGCAGTAGAAGGGGGAACACACTGGTGCTGGAAGTTGTTTGTCAACTCAAAAGACCACAGGGAATGCCAGGACACTTCCATCATGCTTCTGGAAAGCCCAAGGAAGCTGTGCCCGCATAAAGCCCTGCCCCAGCCTTGCCAACACAGAGGCTGAATTGAATAGTAAGTCAAAATGCCACCTTTCTCACCTTTCTGTCCTATCCTAGATATCTTTAAAGCACTAATAATAGAACTAGATTGTAGGATTTCAGGTGAATTCCTGAGGAAATTCACTGGTAGAGTCATATCATGTGTTTACACAGCCTAATAACTTTCAGGTTCTATAGCAAAACTTGGTTAAAATCCCACCAAGAGAGTGGCTGCAAAGGTATTTGGCTCCTAGAAGTTTTCTGCAAATAGGTGGTTGAGTGATGAGACTAATAAGACTTTTCATATTCTTACCATGGGAAAAGCTACGGCTTGAGAATTTCTCTCCTTTTCTACACTTTGAAATCCCCACAGGAGAGAAGTTAAGAACTTCAACTTGCAGGAAAAGCTTTGATCAATGCTTGCACATTATTAGAACTCAGAAAACCCTATTACTAGGCACAAATCCACTGAAAATCAATCAAACTCCATTTGTTTATGGCTATGGGAACAACCAGCAATATCTGTCAGGCTACACCACAGAATTCATCCCTAAGTCAGAAAAGAGCTGATAAATAGAGACTGAGATCATTTATAAACAAATACATGACTTGGTCCATGAAAACTGTAAGATGCTGCATCCCTGGCATTAGGATCACAGAATCCTCAAATACATCGTAAGAATATTTTTAATGCCATTTATAAATTCCTCCAGATACCAGGATGCAAAGTATCAGCAGGAAAAATCAGGAACACTATATTCATCTTTAATGAGAAACAACTTACCTGATGAAGCACACGTATTTCAATAATTTGACAGCAAATTACAGCGACTAAAAAA
Source organism: Pitta sordida (assembly GCA_013390025.1). NCBI lineage: Eukaryota > Metazoa > Chordata > Aves > Passeriformes > Pittidae > Pitta > Pitta sordida. Next base: position 128,150 of record WEKX01024850.1, read on the forward strand.
ACCCACAGAACCGCCAAGGCCAAAACGTAATTGTGAGCAATTATGTTCTCACACATTCTTACATGTTTTTCTTATATTTCAACCAGTGTCTCAGAGCTGCACGTGGTTGTCACACAGAACGCTGGTTGAGCTGGATACAGAGGGTGAGACAGGGCACCAGACCTGACATATCATCATCTCAGCCCACACAGTCAAGTGTTACCCAGGCACCTCATTAGCCATTAGTTCATCAGCAAGAGCTTTGTAAACTGTAGAAGAATAAGGATCTTCCTTCTGTACAAGAAAAGCAATGATGCTGACTCTGACTCTTACCTTTGACTTAGGACAGTCTGAGTAAACCATCCTACAGAAACTGTTCACATTTGCAGAGAGGAAGGGGTTTCCAAAAGGACCAGGCTGGTTGACATCAGGAAAAGTGCAGATTTGCTTTCCCACCTCATTCCCCTTTCTTCAAGCCATCAATAAACCTCAAACATCCTCTTTTTAATGACATGACTTCAATTGGCATTAGTCTACCCAGATCTTATAGACCAGTAAAATAATCCTTCAAAGTTCCTGAGAGGAAAATACCTGAGCATCCAGCAAGCTGCTGAATTTGGAGCTATGGGCTAAATGTCAGGAGGAAAATTAAAAGCTGTGTATTTGACTGTTTCTATGCCACTATTACAATATTCATAAGTGGGCAGCAAAACCATGCATGCTAATACACACTATGCCTAAAAACATATTAGAGAAGAAGCTAATCAATCACTAGTGCAGTAAAAACATCTTAACTGTATATATGTAGGTATGGTGTTTTTGAGAATTCCAAAGTGTTTCAAAGGTGGTTAAATCAGAGCACCCCTGCCACAGGAGGCAATTTTCTGATCTGTTCCAGAGAAGAAGTGGTGGAGCAGGAAGGCTGCAATCAGCAGTGTAATGTTTGCCCAGACAGAAATGCTTTCCAGACATCTTGAGTTTCTGTCCCTCATTTTAAAGATTAGACTCCTAAATAGTGTCTGGTGTTTGATATTTTCTTTTCTTCTAGCAGCAAACCACATTTCTAGCCTTCCTGATTGTCAGTGTTGCTTTGATACAAAATACTACAAGGTTCTTCTCTTACATTAAGTGATTATCCTGGGGATAAAACCAGGAAATTCCCTCATTTTCCTCAGAACACAGGAAACAAAGGAACATTATGATTTAATAACACCTCATCAGTGATCTACAAGGCTGATAAGAAAAAAGTCTGTAAGGTCACTACTCTGGTGTTCAGAATTTCTTAGCCACGTTAAAAAAAATAAGCTCTTCACTATATTGAAATATGTTTTATTAAAGCTTTCCCTCACTTTCCTTTCTTTTCCCCCTCATAGCTCTTGCATCTTCATTCATTCTTCCCTTTGATGTTTGTGTGCTTTTCATACTTGTATTGAAAGTGTTTTGCACAATTCATTTCCACTCCCTCCCAAATGTATTTAGACAAACACATTTTCTCTGTGTCTGACTCTGCCCTCTCAGCCATCGACAGCTCAGTGAGAGCACAGAGAACACGTGCTTTAGTGACAGTGTTCATTACAAAGTGGCACAGGGACAAAACACCTTCCATTTCTTTTATCTCTCACCTACACAACAAATGTGACCTCTTCCCCTTGGTAGGAAGATGCAAGCAGGATGTATAAAACAAATTTGAATTGGTTCTTTCAGTTGTGTAGTTAGCATGACTATGAATGTTACAGTTACGCAAAAATAAAATAAGAGTGGCTCCTTCTTTACTTACACGTATCTAAGGACTCATCTGAAGCATCGGGGCAATCAGGCTCTCCATCACACAGCCAGTGCTGGGACACACAAGTCACACGATCGTGACACAGAAACTCTCCTACGTCACATAAGTGATGCTCTTCTGAAAACAAGAATGGGTTAGGATGCAATGGTTAAAGATGAAGGAACAAAAAAAAAAATGGCACAATGAAAAACAAAATGGAAATAAAATGACTCTAAAACTGAAAATCAAAGCAAACAATAGAAACAGTAAGAAGCAATAATTTAATGGTATCTGATACCCTTACTTAGGCTCTAGAGCTCCAACATGCAGCTGCAGGGTTTCAGTGAGAGCCACTTATAAACTTTCCAACCAGACAGCAACAGCATTAGCATAAGATACTTTTATGAAATAAAATCTTAGGAAATTCTGGGATTTCTTTCTAAATATTTTGCCACAAAGTAAATTCATTCACCAGACAGAAATCAAAAAGCTTTAAAGCTGTCATTATCAGCAGGGAGGTACCCCATTAATCTGTCCCGCCACAGAAAATATTTTTGAATTGTTTCAAGTAACCAAATTTTCAAGGATGCATTTTTGTAGGCAGTCAAAGGTCCTTATAAACAGACATATCTATTATAAACTATTTCTTTAGGTAAGGATTCAGCTGTTAAAATACTATCTCAGTTTTACATAAAAACTACTTTGTATTTCATGTGACAAATTTGCAAACAAAGGATTTCATAGTTTAAAGTCAATACTGGGGCACCTTGAAAACAATGGCTTTTAAGAGAGGGCAATTCTGGAATTTCGGCACACCCACACTATCTGCTGCATTCAACTACCAAAGTCTGATGTCCTTGAGATCTAGAGTTAATTAACTCAAGTCTATTCTATCATTATTTAATGTAAAACTATTCTAACATTAATTAAAGCTCACAAAACCTCTGTGCAATATATTATATTCATTTTATCAATACATAAATTACAGTAGTGCCTTCCACAAGGTTACATTACTGATTGCTGGGAAAAGGTTCCTTGATTATTCTTAACACTGACACAAGTGAGAAATAACTTCAGTGGAGTCAATACTGTCACAAAGATATAAAACCAGGTATAAAGAAGGAGACGATTAACACCAAATCCATTTGTAGTTCTATTCAGTGGTTTAGTTTGTTCCAAAAGCCAAGGAACATATTATTACTAAAAGAAACAACAACAGGAACACTTGGTTAAAGTTTTCATTTAATCATTGCATATGTGCAGATTTCATTTCTGAGGTCAGGCTCTGAACTGTTGGTGGCAGTTTTAAACAAGTCAAATTTGCACTTACTATGTAGACACACATCCTGTTGCTTAAATTAACTACAGCACAGCTTTTAGAAGCCTGTGAGAATCAAGGCGGTTTTGTTATATCTTAATTCCTTCCTTTTATTTCAACAGCAAACAGCGCTCAGACATTTAAGTTGTTTATTTTCTCTGAGAAAAATGAGCATCTGCATAATTAGGAGTGTAAGTTCACATGCACATGGAAGTGGTTTTGTTTAAACCTTTCAGGGAGATGATTAAAGGCAGGGAGTTCGGCAAGTTTTAGTATTTCAAAGACACACGATAGCACGAGCAATACACATATGAAGAACTCGCTAACATTTGTTTTTATTGTATTACTTAAATCCACAATAAATTTCTGTTTCTTTACGGAAACCTCATACTACAGTGTACTGCATGTCTGTTTATAACAGAGCTGGAAACATGAAAACTAACATAATCAACCACGTCCACTTATGGATACCACTCTAGAATGATTATTCCTCAGAGCAAAACACAGTTGAAAAGCCTAATTTTTTCTTAACTATTTCAAATTATTTTTCCCTACATTATTTTTGCAGGTTTCTGAAATGACAGCTAAGTGAAAGAAATGAATTAATATGTAAATGTAAAGTTGAGGAAACACTTATGCAGTCAAGTTCACACAAGTGTCAAGGTCTACATAAATCTACTCAACTACCTACATGTGCCATACCTACAGAAAAAGATATCATGTTTTTGTCCTAACTGACAATAAATGGATAAAAGAAGAAATCAATCCTGTCATTTATGCCAAATGTAACACTCTAACTATTTACTGCAGCAAACAGAGCCCAGTGGTAAGAAAATCACATTTGAAGGCGAAAAAGAATTTCAGTCCAGATATTCATGTAAGAAAAATCTGCCAGTGAATTCATTGCCCTTCTGCAGCCTTTTGGTGCAATGTCTATATTAAACCTATCCCTAAGTGCCATGGCTGTCACTGAAGTAACCCCAGGAGTGAAGGAGTATACAACAGGATGGAAGGAATGGATCCACATTCCATGTCATTCTTAACACCACTCCCCTGAAAATAGTTAATCATTTCCAAGACAATTAGTAAAGCCACACTACCAGTAACTTAAAGACCTTTCTCCTCTGCAACATTTCCTTGTGTTTTATATTTTATCCATAGTAAACTTCCTTTTTACTTCTTAATGTCAACTGCCCATCAAAACCCATCCAAACAGTGCCACTGTTGGCCTTAAAGAACAAGAACCCAGTGGAAAGCTCCTGAGTAACATCAGAAATACCTGAGTAAAAGACATTCAAACAAGGAGCTTTCCGGTAGAGAGATGTTTTCTACTGTATTTTAAGTTGTCAGAGGGCAGGAATAGAGTAGAGATTAGGAAGAAATTCTACCCTGTGAGGGTGGTTAGGCCCTGGCACAGGATTCCCAGAAAAGTCGTGGCTGCCCCATCCCTGGAAGTGTCCAAGACCAGGTTGGATGGGGCTTGGAGCAAACAGTGATAGTGGAAGGTGTCCCTGCTCAAGGCAGAGGAGTTGGAACAAGATGAGTTTTAAGGTTCCTTCCAACCCAAACCCTTCTGTGATTCTGTCACTGTGCTCAAGAGAAATGGGTGTCTGAAAGAAAGACCGGGTGATTATCCCTTACCTATTAGTGCACCAGGTTCTTTCAAATCTGCGGATGGTCTCGTATGTCTACACGAATAAATCTTGCATTTATCCCTCTTTTGGGCAAAGATTGTGAAAACAGCTTAAATAACTGCATATGAAGGAGTTCTAAAAAGCAATTTCAAACATAGCTCAGAGTTCAGCATGTGTCCTTGGAAAAAAAGGTTTGTTTCCTATTCTGCTATAAAAATAATTTAGCCATTTCCATACTATTAAAATCTTGGTTTGCACTTTATGCAACAATTCAGAAATTATGGAGATCTGAGCTTTTCATATTCCCTATCTTAGGAAAAGGCCTATCAGAGTAAAGAAACCACCAACTTATAAAACACTTTAAAAAACAGATCTTGTTTAGAATAAATCAGCTTAATATTAGCTCAGGGTTTTGTTAGTTCTGAAAGTGCTTTTTTGAACTCTTTTCTTTTGCATAACTACAGAATCACATTTTTATTTTCAGCTGTTATCTTTACAGAATGAATTGGACCAGTTAATCACAAGCATGCACTAATTAGTGAGGCTTTCTTTAAAAATCCTTCTTCCTAAAAAGTCATCTAGGATGGCCTTGTAAGTGAAGAAAACAGTTCTTTTCAGTGACACCTTTCCTCACGCTTTTTTCTTCTGCATTATTTGAGCTGCACAGGCAGGCTCCCAGCGGATGAGGAAATTCACGTTTTTAACATCCCAATTCTTTGAGATACAGAGCAGATGGTTAGAAATCATCCCTCTATGGGTAAATGAAAGCTTTGCTTCCCTAAGGATAGTACTCCTATACTCCTATCCTATGTTGCAAACACCTGGCATTGCCTCTTAGAAGAAAAGTTTAAAAAAAAAAAAAAAAGAAAGGAAAAAGAAAAGCTGGTGGATTTGTTTTAAAGTCAACATTTCCAGAGCAAAAAAATTGGGCTGGAGAGGGGGTTGTTTGTGGTTATTTTAGATGAGCATATTTTTAAGAGTACAAAGCTCAAAATCTCCATTAGAAAAGCAATTACCAATATAATTTATGCAATTACACTGAAGTTTGAAAATAAAAATTTGATTATGCCTATGATAGGAGAAGGGGGAAAAGGCAAATAGACACATCAAGTAACACCCAAACCAGTGAACGATATCAGCCTACACCAGGAAGTGTAGGCTGGTTTAACATGGCAGCTGCCTCTAAACATACATTCAGCTCCTACATAACGAGGGATGAAGATCACTGTCTATGATCACATGAACTGTTAGAGGCCAAAGGGATCTGGATCCTTCTTATTTGAGGGAATACAATAATGAAAAGCAGGTCAACAGGGCTCTTCAAAAGAACTATACACGAGATAACATTTATATAATTGAGTGCTTCTTCAGCTCTATCATGAGACTGTAAATGATTCACTGTGAATCTAATTAATAACTGCCTTTATCAAGAAACCAGGAGCACAGAGAAGCTGCTGATTTCTAGGACTGTACTTCCCTGAGAAGTGTTCCCACTTTGAGCAGTTCTGTTCTTGGGTACTCTGTGGATCCGCCATGCTTTGTTGTGGTCTAGGTGACCCCACAACCACCCTTCAATGGCAGCTCTTGGTGTGCTGCCTTCAGAGCACTCCCATCTCCATCTGCTGAGAGCACCTGAGAGCCCGAAAAAAACAAACCTCCCATATGGCAGCACTCTTCAAAGTGAGCAAAACTCAGCCTAATAAAGTCTTGATCCATTATAGCAGCAAGTCTGCTCATTAGGCTTTCACAAAACATTCTGAAAAACCACATGCAGACACTAAGCACAGGCAGAACCTTTTGAGTGATATGATACAGCACAATGTGAAATCGCAGAATATTCTGAGTTGGAAGGGACCCACAAGGATCATCGAGTCCAACTCTTAAATGGCACCACTGCCTCCCTGGCCGTAATCCTGCAGTCTCCCACGTGAGTGGAGGGGACACTCACCACTATACTAAAGTGAACCAATGTTTAGGAATAAAAGATCATCATAACAGTTTTTCAAAGCTTTTATAATGGCATATTAACATGAAGTAAGAAGTAATTAATATATCATTCATTCAGTTTCATTCCATTTTGCCCTTAAAAAAATAAAGATGTTTTCAACATATTTCAAGTGAAACAAAAAAGACTGAATTTTTCAATTCCCTCTCCTTTTCCAAGAAAGGAAATGGGCAAGAAAGTGCACAGAGCAGCGAGATGTGTGGGTAAATGTGTTTGATTTTCCCATTTGTGAATGGCAAGATCACAGAATGAACCCTGAAATCCATGAATAAAACACAGAAACACGAATTTGCAGCTGATTTGTCCCCAGCTGCACAGCCAGACAAAATTCCCAGGAGAGAATGGGAATACTTTCATTTGAAGCCACTGGTGACTGCATCACCTGTCTGCATTACTAGGAATTTCTGCCCATTCTGCCATGTTTTCAGATATTATGCAATCAAAAACTTGCACTTTTAAGTTCTTAATTAGTTTTGCCTTGATTTTAATTAAGTTATCTTCATTACAAGAGTTTAAGAATTCAGGACTTTTCTTCTTTTCCCCCCTCTCAAAAGCATGTTTTCCATTTGGGATTTTCTTTGATCTCTCATCGAAACATGGGAGGGTTTTCAGGTTAATTTCAGCAAAATTTACTCCAAAGTTGAAAAGTATATTCAGGTAGTAATTTATGACAGAATTCATCATATGCTAAAACCTAATTACTGTAGCTGAAAGGGAGATGGGAAGAAAGAGCACGCACAGGACTTCCTACTCATGCCTTTCAGACTTTATGTAACACTTTTCAAAGCTCTCATACCTTTGGATTTAATCTATTTTTTTAAAGCCCAGGGTACAGTAAAATATTTACCTTTTGGCTGCACTAAATGACAGACAAAATCCTTGGCATGTGTCTAGCAAAACAGTAAGTAAAGTTTTACATTCAGGGTATAAAAATATGATTATCATTTATTTCTGTCCTGCCCAGTTCAATACAACATTGTATTCAGTGTCATAGACTTTTGTGTTCTCCGAATAAAACTCTCTCCAAATCTACCAGGCCCAGATTTGTGTTTCCACAGTGCAAAGGGGCTTAAAGAGCTGTAGATATATTCAGATGTACATGACATTCCTCAACAGAATATGGATGTTTTATGTGTGTTTATCTAGTTTCTGACACATTAGACATCACTTCCTCAGCATTTACTTATCAACTAATTGCTTTATCCATAGGCAAAGCACATGCACAGGTACCAGTCAGTAAAAGCACCATATGTTCAGTTTAAGCCACATATGTTTAAATTCCACATGCAAGCTTTCTTTCCTCAGCCTGCACATCTTCCCCCCAGCAAGGTCACGGGCTGCTTGGTTGAAGTCCGGTCAGTCTTTTGATTGACATCAGACAGCCTAGTTCTCAGTCCGCAATGTAGTCCATAATATTCACTCCCAAATTCCTTATTTGCATCACACCAACACAAGAAATCTTCATATTTTTCCAACTTGCTCTGTGCTACTATAACTTACGGATTAGACTAAGCAAATATTGATAGATACCAGTATTAACAGGAAGACTAGAAACATCTACTCTTTCGGGCAAATTCTGAAGTATTTTGGAAGTGAGCAGGTGATAAGACTAGAGGCAAACTTATTCCTTATTAATTTTTGTTCTTCCTTTGCCAAAAAGGTATTTCCATTAAGGGGGCTGACCTCGAGTCCTCTCCTGTGGATTTGAACCAGGGAAGATTATTATTCAGACTTAAATTGGCATGCTGTATGGACAGAGAAACCTAAGAAATACTTGGATAATGAGAAACACCCAAATATCCCTGAGCCAATTTTTATCTAATCAGCAAAGGGTCACACAATAATACATATCTCAACAAACTACCAAATTACATGATAGTGATACTCTCTAATGGCACAAAAATACTACAGAATAGCCAGGTGCCTTCTTTAATACAATAGAGAGACATTAATAGAAAAACATTACCTGTAATCCTGTCATTTGCCAATTCCTGCCCCAAAGATGCCTATAATAGAAAGGAGGCTGAAGGCCCAACAAGCTCCCTATGAACCAGTTCTCCACAATTATCTTTTACCTCCTTGAAAACTGGCAGAAACACACAAACCCTTTCCCCAGGGTGAAGTTGTCCTTCTTTCCAAAGAGCCTGACTTAGAGTGAATACTGATGTCAGAACGGGGGGTCAAAGTGACCATCATTTATCCCTCTATGTATAAAAAGAATGACAAGGCCCATAACAGAGTCAGCAACATGCCCTTTCAGCTGCTGACAGCCAGTGCCAGGGTGAACATAAGTGAAATGCTCTCACTTGTGGAAAGCCCTTAAAGGCTTCCACTAAAACAAGTCTTCTCTTTCCTGTGCCACAGTACAAAATGTATTTGAAAAAAACCCTGAATGCAAAAACCTCTCAGTCTCTCCATCTTTGTCCGAATTATCATAGTGTGTTCATAATACATCATCTAATTTCTTCATTATCAGATGGAAATGGTTGCAGTGGAAGACTTAAAAAAGTTAATAAATTTCCATGAATAAAAAAAGTCTTTATAAGGAACTATGAGCATCTTGGGAAGAGCTTCCACAGAACACCCAAGAGCTCATGTATGAGGACACTATGCTCTTCCCAGTCAAAGTATCTACACCTTGATAAGCAACAGAAACTTCCACATGCAAAAGAAATTCTAGGAGAGATGACTTGAATAATGCATTTCCTGTGCACAGACACGCTTGTCGCTTCATCAGGAAACTCAGTGGAGAAAAGACTCAGTCTTTCAGCTACTCCCAGGATTCAATCTCCAAAAGGTCTGACAGACAAACTGCTGAAGAGCAGAAGAAATGAGCAGACGGATGGGGACTGAGAACAAGTCACCCGGAGCCGATTTCAAGCCCCATCCGACGCAGTGCGCCACTTACTGTGCCTCCAAGCAGGACTTCAAATGCATCTTTTTCATCTCCTGTCTGTGCTAGCTCTTGTAACTCAGATATTTTCAAAGTTACACTTTTAACTTGGCTGGTTGTAAAGCTTCCAAATGTAATTGTGATGTTTTCAGGGCAAAATTGCTTCCTTTTCTTAAAGTAGGGTGGAAATCTTGAGACAAATTATTTAAATAAATGCCACACACAATATTTTCTCTTTTGAAAGCTGAAACATTCATTACACAGCTTATTACAATACCTTTGATAAGGCCTCTGCTGAGCAGATGTTCTATCATTGTGGATTTTCACATATGAACATTTTAGCAAATACTGAAAGATAATTAATTTAGATAAATTTCATCTATCAAAGAGTAATCAATGATGTCATTGTTTTAATTTAGTAGATTTATTACCATGTAAAACATAACAAAATTATTTCATCTGAATATTTCAAACTCCAATGGAATGACATCTGTCCACAGAAAGAAGGAAAGGCACACACTAAACTGTTGCAGAATTTTAAGATACCGGGAACATTGTGTTTAAAAACATGAGTCCTGTTTATCATGATTTTGCATAAAAGTAAAGTTTTAAGTTCTTTTAGAGTGCAGTTAACCTTATTCCCACTACACCATCATCTGAGTTGCCTAACTGTATCTTTCCTTCATAATTTTCACTAGCCTGTTCCTCTGGCCTGGACACAGGCAGCACAGCTGAAAGGCCAGAGACAATAACTTCAAGAATTAAAATTTGCTGCCCATGGACAGAGAAGAAACTGTCCATCTTCTAAATTGTTTCTTAGGCTGGAGACAGTGGCTTGCCCACAGAGAGCCAATTTAAAGATCAGGGTTCTTGACATGGTAGATTAGGCTCTCCTTCCACGCATTTTGCTTGCTGTGTAATTTGATCATTAACAATCTTTGTGCCAGTTCCAGATAAAAACATCCTTAATGTCTTTTAAAGCCAACTTTTTTTTGTTGTTTTTCTCTTGAAATAAAAACCTTTTCAGATCATACGTACTTAAAAAACCAGAAAAGTATAACCAACAAATTATTGCAAAGGATGAAAAAACCCAAAGCAGTATGGAAGGAACTGTAAAGTGTCTGGACTGAAATGAGCTGTCTTTTTTGCTTTCTGTTGTATTTCCCTGGAAGAGGATGTTGAAGCTGTGTTAGCATTGGTGCATAGTTTGCTTCTTTGTTTCATTTTAGGACTCATGGACAAATGTTATTCTTTTTGACAAAATTACATCTTTGATATGATACCAAAAAGGTTAATCCTGAAATCCTAGAGTCTTCCAGCAACCAAATAGTTTGTTAAGAAAAATTCCAAGAGTTCATCTACTCCATTACTTCTTTTGGATCAGATGGGAGATCCTCCCTTCTCTCCCAACCATGTCCTTCAGGAACGACATCAAAGAAACCTCAAAGCATGCAGATCTAGCGGTGACTCCACGAGGTTCCCCAATCCAGCTCCTCCAAAGGTTGTGAATGCAGTTTTTAGATCCAGCAGTGAAATTTCTACCCTCCTTATCTCATCTATTCCAACAGCGTCCACATTTGCCACAGTGGGCACAGAGCTGTCCCTACAGCCATCAGCTGTTTACTCAGCTCTGAACGGCTGCTCACACTGCACACAGAAACACGGGGCCATCCATCTTCTCTACCCACTCCTCTATCGCTCCGATGCCAATCATTTAACACTAACTGCTCTGCTAACCACGATCAGTGTCACAGAGATAGTGGCCGAGCCTGATGGATGGCAAAGCTGGATTTATCCCCCAGCAATTAACGTAACAGGCTGGTGCAGATGTGGGGAGGAACTTGCAACTTGCACGCAAGCACATGAATAAAATTCGTAATTTCGCAGAAGACGGCAAGACAGAAGAAGTGACAACCAAACTCTCAGAGCAAGCCTTACCAGAAAGCAAAACATTTTTTTAGCTAGGAAGGAAACCTTGTCCTGCCATACCCTCATAGCCAGGAGAGCCAAGCCTGCTGTCACTAAGCGTCTCAGAATGATCCCACTTAAAATGACACGAAATAATGATGAACAGGTTTCAACAGCAGATGGAAGCCTATTTCATAATTCGGTTTTAATGACCAGAGAAATCTTAAAAACGACAGTTTTGTTTTGTGCAACAAGAGATTTATATTAAATGAAACAGCCAAATCTGCCTCTGTAAGCAACTACATATGTTTAATATATGCTTGTTTTATATTGGAATAATTAATCTACAGGGAAATAGGGTTAAATACTAAAATAATCTTAAACTGCAGTTATTAAAAGGATGAGAGAATTAGGAGAAAACCAAGCTAAAATTCCCTTCAAAATACTGTCTCTATGAGCAGCTAAAAGGAGAATCTTATCATCCAAGTTGAGTCTCTCCTTCAAATAAGACACCACAACTTGAATACAAAAAAAACCCCAGAACAAATACTAAAGATGTGGTGGCAATATCAGCAATTTGCAAGAACAAAAAAAAATTAACTATTTTTCACATAAAATTGACTCTAATCCTACAAATGCTTCTATATGTACATCGAGCTCTACTGAAGTCATATCCATTACTTTAAATAACTCCAACCAACATTTCTAAGTTAAATTGTATGTATTAAGTCAACAGCACACCAAAGGGTTGCCTAATACAGGTTTAATTGCAATTTAACATTTGGGAAAGTAGTTAAAATTGTGATCTTCTGCAGTTCAGGTCTGACTTTTCTGATAGCGTGATCTAAGACTGACAATTTAAGGTGTAATTTAGAAATGTATCCATTGAATAATAATTTTCACACCACTACAGAGCAATTTATTGTGATTTTAACTGCTGCTATCAGTCTGTCTTCAAGGTGATTTTCTGAGTAGGCAAACATATTATTCACAGGTAGCAAGATGCAGTATTTAGCAAAAAGTTGCTGCTGGAAAATTTCAAATGGTATTTAGGAGGGCAGATGGCATTCTGCCTAAAAAGGGCCATGTTAGAAAGAAGGATGCCATCAAAGTAATGGATTGATTTGATATCAGCAGGGTGTCACCCAAATACCTACAAACAAGTTTAGAAACTACCTCTGCTTGGATTTATTATCCCCCCAGGACAGCGGGAATGGCAGTGGGTGAGCTATGTGAGCCTTGAGTAATGACACACAGGATTAATGAGCCCATACTCACATTTGCTCCATGGAAACAACCAGGGAATGGTCAGAGCTTTGGCTCCAAGCAGAATAGTTGGATTGATAAAAGGATGAGAAGATCATGTCAGGCTTTAAGTTTGGACCAATAACAAACCTCTTTGTTTTAAAAGGTATCCAACAGTCACCCTTCTCTTATGAGAACTTCCTTGTAGGATTGAGCTCTTAAGTTGCATTCGAGGATCATCATTGGTTCATCAGGCAAGGAAAACCAAGTACTATCACTCTGAATTATTTAATAATATTTTCTAAAAAATATATGAATTTACTTATTGAATGTTTTGAAACATTAACTTCCTTTTTTAAAATCATATATATAAATTAACTACTGAATTATTCAAAGACAAACCAGAACCAAAGAACCATCAGTTTAGATAATTATTCCTTTGGCTTAAGGTGATATTCTATTGCCATCCATAAATGCTAATCAGTACTTTTTAAAAGTACCATAGAAAGGCCAGATTTCAGAACAGGTATAAGATAAAATAAAGGCAGTTTTGGACACAAAATTATCAGGCAACTTTGTGGAAATAACTTTAAAAGTTTATTGCCAAGACATTTGGACATTTGACAAACCAAAAGAGCTTACGGAGGAAACATGTAATTCAAAGGCAGAATTCCTGTGGGAAGGCTTGCCTCAGCTATTGCTCTTTCAAATCCCTGCTGTCCCTGAGGTTATTTGTGTCACACAGGATGGTCAAGAGAAACAGGCAATTAGGAAACTAAAGACAGCATCAGGAAAAGAATCGATAGGATAGTACACAGGATTACACACAACACACACAAAAAAAGGTTTGAGTTGTACAAAAAGAAGAGAGAAATAATTTAATTTTTAACAGCTTTCTTCAAACTGTCCTGGTGCCTGAGGACTGAAGGGTGGCCAATACAATCCCAACTTTTAAGTTCCACTGTAGTCATGGAAATCTGACTCATAACCCTCAAGTTCTGAACAAGGAGTTAGTGGACACCTGAATAAATATGACACCACAGGTGTCACACAGGAAGGTCTCACCACAGAACAGGCTGAAGGAAGTCCACCATGAATAAAAACTCGGGCTCCTCTTTGTCTCCTCTATCTCCACCTAAAAATCTTTAAGCTACTTTTGAGACTTTCCACATGTGTGGAAGAGATAATTACAATTCAAATGATGACTGAGGAGGCAGAAGAGGAAATGAAGAGCTTCATATCCAGGAAAAATTTGCAACCTAAATAAAAATGAAAAGACATCATCAGGTAGTAAGCTCAAACCTGCAGATATCATCATTTTAGCAGGCCAAAAGGATGATGGATATTTAACCTCCTTCAGCAATAGCAGATCTCACTTCATCAGAAGGGGCACTGAGGATTTTACTACCAGCTTTACCAGCTGCTGAGATTGTACAAATAAAATTATGCCTCAGTTTTACCACACATAAAGGGAACAAAGCCTCTCTTTGCACTGAGCTACTTTGCCTCTAAATGCTTATTACTGCTCATCCTTAAGTGATTTCATGCATATCAAAGGTTTTAAACCGTAAAACACATAAAATCTTATCAATTGTCACTTCCCTGACAGTGCTGCCAGTCCCTCCCAGCTACATCCAGGTGATACAAAAACATATGTTCAAACCATCTCTACTGAGATTATTAAACAAACAGTACATTCTGTAGATTAAACCACAATTAGGTACCATATCAGTATATTGTAAAAGCACAGTAATTATGGCCCTGTTTGTTCTACCAATTTCCTTAGCACTACAAATGCAAATTCTTACAGCCTGGCATGAAACTGGTAGTTCACAGTTCAGAAGTCTCCTCTCTTCTGATGGGTAAAAATACTTCTGTAAAACTAAGAAAGCCAGCAGGCTCCTCTGAATATATATATATAATTTTAAGACTCTATGGGACTTCAGAATAAAAAAGCAGCTTTCACATCCCTATGCAGTACAGACCACTTAACAGAGTTAAGTGACATTCATCTTTATATCACCTTTTCCCTCGAGAGCAGAGTAACAGCAGACGCCTACACAGAAAAAAACAATATTAGAAAGCATGTATTTTTAGCAACTTTAATTATATTCTAGCAGCAGGGAAGGAGAAGATGCAGTACCATAAGACCAGGCAATTCTCCCCAGCAGACAGACAAGGCTTCAGAGCTCTGTGAGGGGTTTCAAGTCAGAGCATTAGCAAGAAGCCTGGTTTGGTGGTGCTGCACTGGTTATTCCTTGCAGCTGCTCTGCACAACCCCAGCACCTGAGCTAAACTGCTGAAGCAGCCAAAATCCTTAACAATTCCTGGGACACACACGTATACATGCACACACTCCAGAAAGAATTTATGACCGATGCAACAACAATACTTCTTAAAATGTTCTTTCTTAATTGCATCATAGTTCTGTTTCCTCCAGCTGGGGATTCATTGAGAGCAATCCACTGTACTTCAGGACACAGGCAAAAGCAGTTTTACCCCTCAAATTCAGTGTTGAAAAGATGCAACCTGAATGACAGCTTAGATTGCACAATATTTCTCATATTTTAATGCACCTTAAGTAACTGATATTCCAGCCATATAATGGTCAAAATGAGAAAAGGAAACCCAGAGAAATGGGATTCTGAACTAACTCAACTGATTAACTCAAGTAACTCCTTTTAATACACTAAAGAAGTGTTTTTGCTGGGCACTTGGTTGAGCAAAGATACAGGACAAAACATTCAAGTCACTACAGGTAGTCAGTCTTTTGTTTGACCTCTTGCTTTTGCTGTGTGGGGGCAGGATGAAGCATTTAGATTTCATTTAAAGATGAAAGTGAAAAAAGAGCCTCATCCCATTCATAAATGACACATTCTCGGGTTGCAAAGCCTGTCCCTGAGCAGCACGAACAACTGCAGGATTTGACAGAAGCTCAGCTTGGGAAATATTTACACCACAAAGGTAAATGTTTAGTTCGGTGGTTTAGTGCCATATTAGTTTAGAGGAAATAAAGTCTCATTTCTTGACTGTGAAGGAAGGCGTTTGTGAAGCTGCTGGAGGGCACCTGCTTTGCTCAACCACAGCCCGTGCTGCTGCCTCTGTGCCCAGTCCAACCTGAGGCAGCTCCAGGGTTTTAGGATATCACCGATTTAAAACCTGTAAAAGGAAATTATTGTTGTAGCAAGCAACAGAGCATCCCATGCATGTTAGATTTTCGAGGGGGATGTTATGGGAACAGACAAAATTATACCCCTACTAGAGACTTTCTATTGTAGAAATAAATAAGTGGTGAGAGGATCCCCTGCTCAGAACACCATTGGTTATGGAACTGCATTTAAACGCATGAGTTTTACAACAACTATTAAAATAAGTGTTAATAAAACCCACACACTTAAGGCAGATGAATATACATTGCTCTGGCTGTATCTATTACAGCTTCAAGGACCAGCACCAGAAGTAAATATTCCCCAGATCCTCAGCCCACTTACGAATTCAAAAGGGGAAGTACCCACAAAGATTCCTTTCCACTCTGAACAATGTTTTAAGGAAGATGGAAAAAATTTAAAGCCTGGAAATCAATTACCCAGGCAAAGGCTTCTTGCACATGATACAATACCATTAACACATCCTTGCACACTTCAACACTGAACTTTGACGTATTCTTTAATATTTCAGAACGATTATAACACTGAGTGTAAGTTCTCAGCAAATGAAGTTGTGCTCATTCAATAACACCTTTTGTCTAAAACTCTGCAGGAACTCATGCTCTGCTATATTCAACACAATACCACTTGCCCATTACTGCTGGGGCCAGGTCAAGTACCAGCTCTTATAAGCCAACACTTTTTCCCTCCAAACTTTGTTTAAAAGTATTAATTATATTAAATTATAACTTATTCTCTGCTAATAAAATTACATAAAGCATTAATTGAGTTATCACTGGGAGGCTTATGTAATAAATATTTTAAATACTTTATTTCTCAAAAATAATTGCAATAGCTCAAGTTACAGTGTGCCAGTCAAAAAATATTAACTTTAGTTTCACTTGCTGTATTTGCAGAACAAACACAAGCCTGAATTAAGGCTGAGGGAATGGAATATTTAGTTTGTACAATCTAAATATATCTCCCAGGGAAAAACAATTAATTATCTTTGTTACTGCCACTACTGCTGAGAACAGCTGCAATTCCTGGCTTGCCAAGTTCACATCATTGAGGGTTATTCCTATTAATATCAATTAGGATCTAAACTGTTTGAGTCTTCAATAATGACACTGAAGTAGATTTAAAGTGCTGTCTCACACAAAGTACACGTGTAGCAGAATGGTGACACCCATTCCTTTGTTACCCTAATAGAAAATAAACAAAATAGAGACCTGACTCACTGAAATGTGTTTGAGCACAGGTAACTGGGGTACATGAATGCCTAAGACAACTCCCAAGAGCTGCACATTTACGTCCACTTAAAAAGTATGGCCAAAATCTCATTCCTGAATTGAATGGGAGATACTATCACACCATCACTTAAGGAGTGTGACAGCCCTGAGCTGGGTCACACTGGCATTAACTGTGTGACTTCTGAGCTGAGTGAGCTTGGAGATGACCAGAGCCGGAGCCAACTCCCCCCTGCCCATCTCACCTTCCCTTGCATCCACCTAAAGTCTGAGATCAGCAGAGAAATTTATCTGCTCACCTTCAGAAAAGTTTACCCTTTCCCTCACAGCTTTTGACTTTTACTCTGAAGATTATTTTAAGTTATTCAAATCTATATCTCATTGAGACATTGTGGGTAGATTAGTATAAAGAAAAACTATCAATGTGAAAGAAGTTCCTTTAAACTATAAGCAAACAAGTTCACATACCAAAAGACTAACATTGATTGAACCAAGCCTAGCAAAACTCAGCTTCAGGAACTAATAAAATCATTATTTTTCATCATTTAACTTTCTTCTTGACCGATTAACAGTGCAGGACACTTTTCCCTCCACCCAATCCTACTCAACACATTTTAAGAAACACAGCTGTTTCTCTAGATTCATTTTCTGCAGTGCCATTAAAGGAAGGAAAACCAAAACCAAAAACCAACAAAAAAAAAAAATTCAGCAACAGTTTTGAAGCTATTTCTAAAGATCTGTTTGTGAGACTAAATTTACGATAGGCTAGGAAGAGCATTTAGCTCAGATCCAGCAACATACCAAGCATGTTTGAAAGTTGCTTTGTGTACTTATAAAATAAAATACATGTTTTTCTTTTATTTGCTACCCAATAATAACCACTATCACAAATATTTACGAAGTTTAAGGAAAACTGAATCTTCAAATCCTGGCAGATACAAAGACCAGGAAAAAATACAAAGAGATTTCAGGGGCAATTTGTCAAGAAGAATAAACCATATGCTTCATTCTGAAGAAAATCGTATGTTATCACTAAGGACAAAACCAGTATTCCAGGTAGGAGACATGAATATTCAAGATGACCTAAGGTGATGAATGCAGCTGGATACACAGGGGAAGACTCTTTTTAACTCACACCACCTGTTTAAAGATATTTCAATGATCCCTTGAGACATGCATTAAAATGGCTGGATATATGAAAGTATTCTGGAAATGTGCCTTTTGAGGAAATACAAAGATGACATTGTAATATTGTAAACAAGCTTCAAAACTGTGAAAGTTTCGCTCAATGAAAATCAGAACAAAAATAGGCTAAGATGTCATAGTCAAACAGTATTTAATTAATTGCTTGCTAAATGGACCGAGGAATGTTTTTAATCATAATTACTAGAACTTGACAGATACGATGGTAAGTCAAATACAGGTGGTCATTATTGTCCTAAAACCTCCAGCCAGGGACACTAATGTGCAGACACCTCCCAAGGACACTCCAGGTGAGCTCTGTCTCATGGCCCCAGCAGGATCCAAGGCTCTCTTGAGATCTCTGCACATCATTCCCACCATCCCCATGGACTGAGGCACAAACGGTGAAACTATCCATACTGTGCTTCACATAAGAAATACCTTTTAAACTGGTTTATATTTGGCAGTCACATTACTTCTTTTCTTTCCATCTCCTGCTGTGCTGATGGAGACCAAGTCAGAAGATCATTTCACCCCAGCCCAAACCTGGGGCAGCACTTTCTCTTGCTTGCATTCAATCAGAAATAGCACAGTGGGAATGATTTTAACTTAACAGGCGTCAGAAGATCATTTCACCCCAGAGACAGGGTGTAGAGCTGGATCCACGATTTCCCTCTTGTGGTGGACATGTAACCAGTTTAACCTGCCACAGAGATTAATCTTCCACATCAAACTTTACCTTCTGCAGCAGAAAGGTCTGTGGATTTGTAATCACTAAGGAGAAACAGTACAACCTCCCACACTTGACAAACATGGACAAGTTACAAATCCATGTTTCCAGAGCATTTCCAAACTCCACTGATTTTATCTCTGGAAAAAAAAAATGAGGCTTAAATACTTTCACTGGACACTTGCACAAAAACCACTTTTTGTGGCATCTCTCCCTTACCATCCCTGACCACAACAAGGACACTCTGCTTGGTCCTCAAGGATTTCTGCATTGATCCAAATGTTACTGGACACCATCTCCTTTCTCATTTCTACCAAGAGACATTATTTGTGGTTAATATGTGGTCCAGAAGAGGCCACAAAGATGATCAGCAACTGGAGCACCAGTCCCAGCCAGTAAGGTTTGAGAGTTGGGGTTGTTCAGCTTGGAGAAGAGAAGGTTCTGGAAAGACCTAAAGGAGAGTCAGAGAAGGACTTTTGACTCAGGCATGGAGTGATAGGACAAGGTGGAACAGCTTCACAGTAACAGAAGGCAGCGTTACGTCAGATATCAGGAAGAAATTCTCCACTGTGAGGTTGGTGAGGCACAAACACAGGTTGTTCAGATGAGCTGTGGATGCCCCATCCCTGGAAACGTTTAAAGCCAGCTTGGAAAGGGATCCAAGATCCTTGGTGTAGGGAAAGATGTCTCTGTTTATGGCTGGAGGACTGGACTAGATGGACTTTAAAGGTCCCTTCCCCAAACGATTCTATGATTCAGTGATGCCCCAAAAGAACTGATGGGAAGATAGAGGTATCTCTCATTTGAAAAGGGAAAAGGCCAATAGTGAACAGTGGCCTGCTGTTATGGAAGCAAAACTGAGACAAAATTATATCAAGACAAACAAGAAAGACAAAAGTAGATACAACCAAAAATATTTAAAGTTATCAGGATGAAGCCAAAAAAACCCAAAAGGTAGCTCAGGGAGTTACGATCCTGTGGGAAACTCCTTTTATACACTTAGAAACCAGATCCCTGCACATCCAAACCCACAGAGGAACCAGGCGAGTCAGAAGGAACCTCTTATCAGTGTGACACTGAGTTTGCATCAAGTAGACAGAGAAGATAACCTTAGAAACTGAAACTGTATTCATCATTCAGAACCAAACGCTGTATCACTCTTGTTTAACTCAATGCTGCTTCTAATAAAGTGAGGTGGACTCACTATTGGCTCACAAGTTCATTTTTATTCTGATCAGACTCCCTGATAGACACCTTGTGCTTCCTCATCTTGTCAAAAGAACACAGGACCAAGACAATCTCAAGGCTGACATTTCAGTACATAATAGTACATTTATCATTCAAAAGCAAACATTTTATTTAAAAAATGTCCAAGTAGCTTCCCGTGGCAGGTAAAAACCCTTCTAAGTTTTTCTAGGCATGGAAAGGTTAAACACAACCAACATAAAAGACAACACGTCATGAAAAATTCTGATTCTTCCCCCAACCCTGAAGGTAACAGCTTCTAGCACTGCAAAAATTAAAATTCAGCAACACCAAACATAACCTAGATAGTAACTTTACATAACTTACAAGTGATGAATAACAAATCTGCCGAACTACACAGATTACAGGAAAAACATTTTATGAGCTATCTAGATGTAATGATCTCTTCAAAAAGCATGTTTTTCTCCTTACCAAGCCCAAACTAACATTTTCCACTTTCTCCTTTTCCTCTTAGTTTTTAAATAGAGGATGAAAAATTTCTGTTATCGTTTTTCATAATTTCTTGTCACGCTTTTCCTCCTCTAGGTATGCAGCTACATCATTAGCTGAGACAGGACACTTTCCCCAAGTTTTCTGGTGTGTTTCTCACAGAAGGACACAAGAGCCCTCATCTCAGTTTCTACTTGCAGTAATGCTACATTCCTATATTTGTATATACCAAACTAATTCATGCACTGACACGAAGCAGAACTTTTGCCTTGAGTATTGATACACCCACAACCATAATTTAGAATTCCAGCTTCTTGAAACAGTATCTGGGGAATAAAGACCATCAAGAGAAGGGATCAAGTGAAATTTATTTATTTAGCAAAATGCAATAAATGCTGATGGGAATATCTTCGGCATCTCCGAAGAGCTTAGAAGGAAAAAGGAATGTTTATACAGGTGTCCTTGTGTGTTAGTATCAAGATGTAAAAGTAAAGGTTAGAAAAACCTAAATTTCAAGAGATTTTCCCTATCAACCAATTAAGGCATAAAGTAATAAATAATAAAATACAGTGGAACTTAAAGTGATGACTGGGATACAAAGCTGTTGTGTATAATACATTTTGATCCATAAAGCACAGATGGTACAACCAAAACTTTCATAACAAGCACTTCTATACTTTGTATTCATCTGTTTACTCAGAGCTATTTCAAAAGTATTTTTTCACTCCAGTGCCAAGACCAGAAGCTGGCATCTGCCAAGCAGCATTTAAAACCAGCAGCTGAAAGGAAAGTGTGATGGTACCACGCTGCACCCCTGGAAAAATCTCTGTCCTCCACTTAATTGCAATGACTCCAAAGTAATGAGCATTTCCTGGAACACACAAAGTATACTTTTTTGACAAGGACAGAATATATTTGTTTCCCAAATTAGGTGGAATCCTACAGATGTTGGCATTAAGTGTACTGATGGGAATCATGATCATCTGTCAGAAAAATGTATAAACCCTCTGGGCTCTATAACAAGTTGACGGCATTGCTGTGAAATATTAACTAGGCACAATGCAGGCATTGACATTTATCTCTGTATTTCCCCTGGATTTTTTTCCGACTCATCATCACTCTCTCCAGTTTTCTCAGGCTCTGCATTTTATAGAAATGACCATATGTTTAGATTTGTATTTGATGACATAATTGAAGAACCGCAGCGAGGGAGCAGCTCAAGCCCTGCGTGGAAGCTGCGCTGTGGCTGCAGAGCTCAAGAAACCTTCTGCAATGCGGTGAAAGCCACATCAACAACTTCCAAATCGCAGCAATGAAACGGGCACTTATATTGTATCAGAAGCTGGAAAACAGGCTGCCCTTAATGTAAACTAGCTTTACTTTTACAAAAGTAATAGAGGAAATGGTAAATTCAAATCTAGGTTTTTATTTTCTGTCAAGAAGGTAGCCTTTCTGTAGATCCATCATCATTTACAAAACAGCAATATGGTACGACAGAAAATTCATGAATGTTTTACGAAGTTGTAGGTGGTAGAAAACATCTTCTTGCTCAAAAGAGCAAAATTAGAGTTGCACTTCTCATCAAAAATTCCTTCATGAACCCAAGGACCCGCTCCTTCATTAAAAGTTTCATTGGAGGGGGTAAGTTTTCCACATATGGGCAACATGATCCACTTCTTGACAGCCTTTTTCCTGATTAATCTGCTTAATGGAAAAAATTTCCAACCAGCAACTCCAGAAACTCCCAAAGGAGAACATGCTCCAGGGACAGCAGCATGAGACGGGCATGGGGCAGGAGATAAGTAGCAATTACTGCAAGTATCTGTCCTGATTTCTCAGCTTTTCCCTTGAGGGTGGTGAGACACTGGCACAGGTTGCCCAGGGAAGCTGCCCCATCCCTGGAAGTGTTCAAGGCCATGTTGGATGGGACTTGGAAAAAACTAGATGTCCTTGCCCATGAGAGGGGGTTGGAACAAGATAAGCTTTAAGGTCCCTTCCACCCCAAACCAGCCTAGAATTTTGGGACTATGTGCAATGTATTGGGTCACCCCTTCGGAATGGCTCCAGAAGAGAACATCAGACAGAGGACAGTGCTTCACTCAAATCACACACAGCTTTTTAAGGCTTTCCAGTTTTGAGAATCTCAGCTAAGGGGGTAAATGTAGTATTTTAAAGGCACTGAAGAAGCCCTGAGCACTTTTGTCCTGTTCAGGTTGATCTCCAAAGTAAGAGAGCAGTAGAAAGTACCAGAATTGAGGCATTAACTGAAAGATTTTAGTTCAGCTGCAGGTTGCTGTCCAGATAGACCTTTGGAGCTGGGGATCCTTGACCACCAAGATGTGCTGGAGATTTGCTTGAATTTCTTCTCATTCTGTATTTTTAATTTGTAAAACTGTTACAGACTTTAAGACCACAGCTGAAGCCAAAGTAAGCATTTCATTTTATGTAGTCTCAAAATACCTTTAAACGTTATGCTAGGAAATGTCTCATTTTCTCCCAGTGCTACAGAAAACCAAACTCAGAATTTTTGTTCCATGTCACATTTCGATCCTCTGCATTCAGAATAGTAAAGTAAACAAAATTCCTCCAATGGAGCTAGGTATCATTTCAGCAGAAGCAGAGCCAATATTCAAGGGAAAATCCCCCCTCCAAATATATCATCAACAAAATCTTGTACTCTCTGGAAAAAACATGATTGGTCCAACTTAATATAGACGTACCTTATTTCTTGGATTCAAAAAGCAAAGCTTGATTACAGCAGTAGAGTAAGCTACTGGGATTATCCTAATTAAAAATTTGCCAAGTTATTTATAGTATAATACAAGGAAATGACATTCATTATCCTATAAACTATTCAACAAACCATTAAGCACTGTAATAAAATCAATTGGCAAAAAGAGGTGCAATTATATTTATACTCATGTAAACTCCTCAGCAAACTAAAACCAAATCATCTCTCAGTCTCGGCATTCCTTGTACAAGCACTGCAAAGGTGTTGGAGGGGTTTAGAAATATAGTCCTTGATTAGCATCTGAGCAGTTGTTTAGCTCCTAATTCGTTAGCCCACTGCAATTACACCACAGGTTTGCAGAGCAGAGTTGAGAAGAAAAATCAAAAGACAACTCAGAAAGTAAGTGCAACTCAAGAAAACATAAATGAAAGTCTAAAACTATTTTACTACCTTTTGAAATCTGTGGATTTACTCTTAATTAACTGATGAAGCAGCATTCTGAAGTCTTTCTATCACTACACACACAATTAACTCATAAGCAATCAAGGAAATTAGAGGAAAATTAGAAACAGGATTGTCATAAAGCAATGATCACCTACACCTGCAGTACACATCTGTTGGAGTTTAACTTGCATCATGGAACAACTGGACCAGTCTACCTTTTTGTTTATATTTTTTTAAATCTATTTTAAGCACAACATTTTCCACAACCTGGACTGTTTAAGATAATTACCCTATAATCAACCTTTCTGACTCATGGTAAGAGTAAAAAGCAGATGAACATTTCACAAAGGTAGAAGAGAACACACCATAGGCTGCCAACACCTTTTCAGTGCCAATCCTATTTAAGCCCATTTAGGAAGTCATTACACTACATTTCTGTCCATTCTGCTGCCCTATCAATTTCTCAAGCTAGAAAATAAAAGTTCATCACCCTTATCTGTATCAGCATGTCCTACATCAGCCCCAACACCCAGTCCAGGACTGACCTTTGGCAACACACACAGAGCTGTTACCTGCCAGGGTTTGCTTTCAGATCAGCTGAGCTGCAGAGTAATCCCTCATGGATTCATTTGGCATAAAGTGCAATAGAATAAATCAGGAGTTTTTTCCAAACTCCAAGGTTAGTTAAGCACCTGCAATAACAAAGTCAAGTCCTGTTGCTTTGCCAACATATATATATTTTTGAGAAGCAATTAATATCTTTGAGTTAGTGTATTAGTGGAAGGGGAACTCTGTGCTTCGATCTCACTAGTGAGAATGAATCAAGACTGGAATTCACCAGTGTGAATAAAACCTGGAGACTAGGCTCACATCCATCTCTCCTGCTGCAGAAAAACAGGAGACTGTAACTAGGACTTCCTCACAATAATTTAGACTGCTCTGCAGTCACCCTTTCATCTCTTCAAATAACAAAGAAAATAAAAACTCAGCTATATTTTATTATTTCTAATAATAGCCTCTCTTTCGCTCCCTTTATCTAGGATACCTTTAACAACTTCCATGTATAGGAAATATATGCACCATATCTCACACGTTCTTAGTCCTCTGAATTAGAGAAGCAAATTAGCTGCACATCTTAAGACCCTTCCACATCCCTCTTACACATATTAACTTGAGCCTTTGATATGAGCATTACCTCCAGTGTAACTCCAGTGTAACTCCAATTTACAAAACCCATTAGTCACACCAATAAATCCATACCCTGCACCAAGGCTCTAAGGTCCCTTCAAAAGCCAGCTCTCCCCACTCTCTGCACACACCACATACTGCCTGAACTGCTGGCAGCAAGGAATTTCTACACAGTCCTAGTCAGAAAGACTGCTGGAATTCTGGAGTCAGAGCTCACAGAAACAGCTGTTTTCTCTCTGGTAATGTAGAAACTAAGTTTCACATCACTCACTCTCTCATGAGAAATACAAGCAATGAAAAATCCAGTTTGTCCCTCTGCAGTTGGACTTCAGTCGAGAACAGGAACATCTGTTTGGGCTGAGCACCCCCCTCCAGTTGACAACCTGAACTGAAAAATACGCCAAGGACCAAACACCAAATTTTGATGTTTTCTGTCATTAGTATTTCTTCACTTACAGTAAGAATTTTGAGTATTTTTTTTTAATACACAGCATAAGCTGGAGAGTCAACATGAAAAATATTGGAGGGCAAAACCGCCCAAAAACTAAGAGCAACACATCTTCCCACTTAGCTGGGATGTCCTTCAGGTTTATGATACAAGTAGGGTTGTATATTCCTGCTAGTAACAATTAGAGGGGGGAACCATTCAGCCTAAGAAATTAAGGCACCAGATTCCAAAGCAGGGCTACAAGTAAATCCAGGTCAGAGAGCTGCAAACCCTCTGATGCTCCCTCAGTAAAGTACCTGTCGCTCAGCTCCAGCAGCAGCCCACCCCTTTCCTCTCTGCCCTGGCACATGACTCAGGAACAGAGACTCAGTCATACATGTTCTCATTTCACAGAAGTTATGGATTTTTCACTAGGAATTACTGAGCAAGTTCTTATATTTCTGTACATACACACATTTGTTGCAGCTGAGGGCAGGTGAAATGGAAGAGCTTGGGTGGAAAGGACCTGCAATGATCCCCTAGTTCATCTGCACCAAGCACAGCCATGACCAGCAGGTCTTAAATCCCCGCAGTTCACAGCCAGGGATGGACTCAGAAGAGCAGGATTTGGCCCTGCAAAACAGTTACTGATGTTTATATTTCCTGTCAGGTATTTTCCTGTGTGTATTTCAGCTTCATGCCATCTCCTGCACTGACAGGACTATTAATCTCAGCTGAAGAAATACAAGGCAATTAAAATATTAACCTCTTCCTTAAGCCTTCTGGAAATTCTGAGCAGTGTCATTTCAGAGAGGAGAAAAGATCAACTTTACTTGCTTTTCCTCTCACCAGCTTTAAGCTTACAAGTTTAATCTGTATCAAAAATTTAAGTGAATTTAATGGCTTTATTGGACTACACTTTATAGGGCAGATACTGTGCAAAGCAATGTGGGAAAATAAGAGATACACAAATGAAACTCAAACAAACAAATCTGTTTATGATCCCTCTTTTCTGAATTTACACAGCCTGGGACTTGCAGAACCATTTGACCAGTCCCCTGGCTGGAGGGCAGCCAGGGTTCAACAAGGATGGATGTCACCCACACAAAGCTGAGAGCAGCTGAGAAAAGAGGATGAATTTTGGGAATAGAGCTAAGAGAAGCCATACTGCCTTTCTAAAAGGTGTACTTAATTTTTTTGTTAGGCTTTTGATAATACAGGGAAATTTAAAAGGCCAGATGCAAGGAAACAAGTCCTCAATCTAAGCAAACTAAACCTTTTCTTGCTTAAGTAAAATGCTGGAGTACCAGCAAACACTTTCATTTGCTGAAATGTTGATGCTGTTTGTTTCGTGTCATTGAGAGAAAGATGAAGGGGAGGATGAAGAGGAGGAATGCAGTATGCGATAAATTCAGCGTGGGAACATGTGTGGAGTGAAAAAAATCTTGCTTTCCTCCAAATTCAACTTCCACAGTCCTGCAGACACCCACTACTTTTGCCCCACACAAACTTCATGTCTTGTTTTCAAATGACTGACGACCCACATGTGATTGCAGCTATCTGTCATGAGCCATCAGATGTAATATTTTCTTAAACTAGACTCAGGAAAGGACTTTCATCAACTCTAAAACTAGAATTAAGTTCCCTGCGCCAGTGCTGCTAGCACACATCCCTCCTCTTTCCAAACCCAAGCCTCTCACCTCTAATTGCTCACACAGATAAGCACAAAGCCAGGCAAAAATGTTTTCCTCTCTCTTTTATAATCCTACCAGAGAGGCTACTTCCCTTTTCATTTACTTGCTGTATTTGCCAAATATTATCCCCTTTTTATGTAACTAGAAACTACAGATGAACTGCCTTCTTTTTCTCCCCCCTCAGAAGAACTCAGCTCTTGTCAGACAACCTTCTGAAGTGACCATGTTTTACTGAATGCTTGGTTTTATAATGGGAACAGCCAAGGACTGACGTTCTTCAAAAATTTAGGCCCCAAATTACCTGCTGCTCTTTCTGAACCTTCGAAAGAGATAAAGAAAATGAACACAGGCAAAATATTTGATCTTTCACGCTATCTCCTGGTAGAAATTCCTTCCTATCTCTTAAACGCATTTAAGGCAAGTCCTGGAAGTAAAAGCATATACACAAGTGAAAGTAATTGTATGATACTCCAGAAGATCTGGCTTTGATGAAAACTGGAATGATTCAATGCATAAATAGTTCATGTGCTGCATTTTGCCTGGTTTTAATGTTCCGAAAAATTTGCCTGCGTGTACTGAGGTTCAAAGTCACATTAAAAGTTTATTTAGTTGCACTGTCTGGTTGATACACAGATTTAAAGGCTGAAACACTCAATGGCATTTTGCCACCAACTTCAAAAGGGTTGGGATCTCCCCTTTAGCAAAATTACATACGGAAGAGCCACAGAGTTGTTACTTTTATAAAACTTTCACAAGATTAGCATAAAATAAGCAAAGAGCTTTGCTCAAAATGACATTAACTTTTGCCAGTTTTCAGCACAAGAGCAACAATGTCCTATTTCCAGAGGGGAAAAAAAGATCTGTCCACTCAGACTATTTGTTACAAGCTTTATAAAACCAAGGATGTGATTACGGCATAGACATTGACAGTCAAGTTTAGTAGCCTCTGATTGACCTTGTCAGCCTGCTCACCCTCTTGCAGAGAAACAAAACCATCTTTAACTGGTAAAAACACTGTGCCCAGAGCCAGAAGATGCTGCACCAAGCTCAGTCACTGCTGTTGATATCAGGGGTGTCAAAAGAAGGGCCCAGGCAGAGGAGGCTGAAACTCCCAGCTAAGGAAGCAGGTCTCTGTTCAGGACCTGAAAAACCCCAACACTGTTTCTAAGAGGGCTCAGTTTTGCACTGAACAATTACTGAACAACAATAAAACCAACTCAAGTCACCTTGAAGAGTCTAACTTGTTCTCCAATTACACCTCTTTATCATCTCTCCAGGAGGATGCTCAAGCCTCCCTGAAAAAGTTAATGGAAAAGTTTAATAAGCCTGTGAAATCTATCTTGAGAAATCAACCAGAATTAATTGCCAACAAAAGTCATCTTCTGTTCAATATGGAAGGGAACAAACCACTTGGGCATGGCACCTACAGACTGTGTACAGAAGAAGATACTTGATTAATCCTTTCAGAAATTAAAATGAGTAATACACCAGCAACAGACAATGGGAGCGTAAAACTCAACAAATCCAGCACACTCATGATTAGTGGGTTTAGAGGGGTTTATGTGAGTGTGACTTTTTTATTGTTTTGTGGTCACTTTTTGTTTTTAAATCTTTTACTCATATCAAAGCTCATTTTTCTTTATAAAGATGAACTTTCTTCTTACATTTATAATACCAACAAATTACCTAAGCTTAAAAATAGTGTGTGGTAAGACACCACTACAGCCATGATTCAATGAAGTTACTCTGTGCCATACTAAAATCCACTTTCCTTCATAATTAAGCCCTCAGGAAACAAAGTTTGCAAGTAAACTATCTCCCACACATTACAGCAGTACACAGCTGTCCTGTCTCCTACAGCCCGTGATGATGGAGAACCAAGTGCAACACACCGTACTTCAGAACAACATCCAGATGATGCAGGAACATCAGGTTGGCTGCAATCAGCAAACAGAAATCTGGCCCCTCACACTACATTGTGTTCCTAAAGGACTAGACCATGAGAATTGCTGGCAGCTGCTGAAAGGAGAAAAGCTCAATGAATTATACGAGCTGCATTAAAGCAGGTTACAGAGCCAAGGGTTTCAGGTGGGGAATACAACCTTTAAATACAGGAGGCCTGGGCTACTCCCTCTCTCCAGTGTCATTACATTAACCCTCAGCTGAAGATTCAGAATTTAAAACCTTGATATATCTCACTGGCCAACAGATTCTTACCCAACTCAAACATGAGCTATGGGCAAAGAAGAAATAGCTCCAAGAGGAGAAAGGCCACGGAAAATCTCTAACAGTGCTACAATGACCTGAGACCATTTCATCCGTTCAGCCTGGGTTTTTTAAAATGTCCTCCTCACGCCCACCTTCCAGAAATGTAAAAATTAAATCATGTTACAGTTCGCATGAGAGCCATTGGTAGGAAATCTAGTTAAAGTGCTCTAGAGTACCTGAACTACACTTTGGGACCATGTTATTTGGAATTGACACTGGATACAGGCCAGATATAAGGATTTTAATTAACAGCTAATTAGAGACATTGTCCTTATCTAGGAGACTCCCCAATCTCTAGATGTCTCAACGGTGGTTATCACGTCCTTCACAACTGTTTTGCACAAATTGGAAGGAACCTTCTCTACATTCAGTGTTTCACATTGATTTGTGAGCACACCATTAATTCCAACAGGTAAGCAAGGTCAGAGATAGCAAAAAAAAAAAAAAATGGAGTTACTTCAAATTAAAATCCACTGAAAGAGCTAGGATTTTTCACTAAAATTAAATAATATTTATGCTTTCATTTACTGAAAAGTGTTTTGTGAAAATTTTACTATAAACCTCAATTTTCCAAACAAGTAAAGATACAGCTACTTTTGTAGCATGTTCCTTTGTCAGCAGTGCACAAAACACAAACTTCTTAGAAAATTCAGATATTTTGGTAAAGCAATTCCCCCATTTCTATATACATATATATATGCACTTATACATAGTATATGTAAATTTCTAAAACAAGAAGTAATCTGTTGAACTCATTTAAAAGGAAGAAAGTGCTTGATACAAAAAACTCACTTTCTCCCTTGGGCAAACCCATTTTCTATTACCCCCAAGCTACGAAGCTCAGCATTGAATAGCACAGGTAGAAAAAAAGAGAAGAGCAATTTAGATTGTTCTGGGACTAGAAGGAACACTACAACATCCCGAGACGTAACCCTAACATTTTAAATTGCACAGTAGCACTGCAGCTGCCAGTCAGCCTGAAGCACCCCATAGTCCTTTCTCAATTCATATTAAAAGGGATCCACTGTGTGACGCTGATTAGACAGATACATTTTGCTGACATTGCCAGAAACATTTGATTTTAGCACAATGGAGAAAGCTGAGGCAAATTTAAGCCTGACCTGGAAAATAAAATAATATGCAACAGATGGAATATGGAGTTTATGATATATAGAGAAGTACAGAAAGGCAAAAGCAGCTCACTGGTACAACAAAATATTCAGCTATGGGATTTACTCATGATTTGCCCTGTCTAACCACATTGAGGATCAGGCCCTATCTGCATTCCAGATTGACTAAATGATGACACTTCAGCATTCTCTGACTCATCTCCAAAATAAAAGGAAATATGAGCGAGATCTTCACTGAAGATTGCACAGAACCATGGACTCCCCTGAGTTAGAACACCTGTACAGTTATTATCTAAGGCCCGGGGATTCAGGCACAGTGTGCTGTAGCAAAGAAATACACTCCCCTTGCTTTCCAAAGAGGCTGCACCAAGCTCCAGGAAACAAGAAAATTGATACAACCCAGACACACAAATCACTTTCAAACAGAGTCAAACCCATTTCTCTCCCCATTTATATCCAAGAACATAAATGATTCTCCTCTGCTTTCACCAGGGATACAGTCTGGCTTGGCAAAAGCACTCTGACACAGCAGAACAACTTATGAGGATATTTTTCAGAGCAAGTTTCTCTAGGAGTTATTCATGTTTGATATGGTTTATTCCCAATAATATTGTTTGTTCCAAACAGTATTGTTCCTCATAAGGAGCTTTATCAATATATAAGTGAACTCCCAAGCCAGTTCATGCTGTACAAAACCCAGTCCCAGTTCAACTATGACTAATAATGCAAAATTCGGATGTTTCTCTGTTTAGTATTTAAACTTCCATAAAAACAATTTCCTCATACCCCACCTCATCTCACCCCCCCAACATGCATTTGCTCTCCCACAGACCCTGAGTGAGCAAACAGCAGATTTCTCCTCCCAACACACCCGAACAGTTACTGTTCCTAAACCCTGGAAACAACTTTTCTTCTTTCCCCAAGCGCAACTTGAGCCCTAGTCTCAAGAATAATTTATAACACGGGCAGTATCAGTGCATTAAATTCTCAGCAGAGCCACTCCCACACCATGATCTCAGGGGCACCCATAGGATTCAGTCTTCGGGTAGGAATGCTGGAGACCCACCCCAGAGACATAGTATCCCCTACCTCACCTTTCTTATCTTCACATAACTTGCTATTCTTTCAGCGTAACCACTACCTCAAGTACTCTGTAAAAAAATACCCCTTTCCATAGCATTTCCCAACCCCTTCTCAGCCTCACCCTCACTAACCGTAAAAAATACCACCTTTTCCAGACCCAGAGCAGAGCACCCAGTAGCTAAGATAACTCTCCTCCATCGCCCTAAACTGTCCATTTTCACTAGATATCCTTATCACTCACCTCGTTCATTCCTCACAACTCCACATTCTTGATTATTCACCAACGTTGCATTAAATCCCAAGAGCTGCTTTCCCTCGCAGCACCACAACGTTGCTGCTTTCCTTTGTCCCTCCCTGCCACATAAATCCTTACCAGGTGCAGGTGTTTTCCATCAAGCCCAACGAGGAGGCAAATGATTAAACCCAGCTGATCACATTTGTTCTCGTTAATCACACCTGACCTGAATTCTGCCATCTTAAAAAAATCTGAAATCCTTTATCCACAGTCTCACAAAAACTGCATGATAGAACATAAATACCCGTCAAATTAAAAAAACCCAACGTAACAAAAACCCCCAACAACCTGGCTTGATGTATGGTAATGGTGTGCATTTCTAGATTATGGGGCTGATAGAGGAAATTACTATTTTTTGGTAGTGTTTTGCTCAGAATAGGCAGTGTCCCCTCACCCCTGCACTGCAGCCAGATCTTAGGGATTTCTGACAGGACAAGGGGCAAATAAAACCAGTTGCTGGCATGATCCCAGTACCTGTGTGTTTTACGATGGTGTGGTCCCAGTGCCTGCATGGTCTATAACGCTGGGAAGGCTCACATCCCTTTGAGCCCAGTACTTCCTTCAAGAATAATAAAAGGTTTCTGCAGAATTTAGATATCTGGGGAACCCTCAGCTAAAAAAAAGCAGCGGCTGAAGGGTGGTTGTTGGATCTCAGTTCTAGAGCAGCTACTTAAATACTTCATAAATCTCACATTAGTGTCTAGGTCTCGCGGGGAGGATCCAGTGATGGAGTTTATAAAGTTATAATCGCTGCCATCAGACGATGCTTAGAAGGAAATGACAGATACAGTCAGGTTCACCAGCCAGTGGGGCTTTTAAAGAACAAAACAAACAGGACTGGAAATTGTATTAATAAATGGTGTTAAAATAAAATTAATTCTATGTTCACCCAACTTTCCAGTAAGATTACCTAACATGCTCCCTTTCTTGTGTTGTTTTTCTTACCCCCAAAAAAACATTTGTAACATCATTCAGGATGGGGTGTCATAGATCTGAACATTTAAAAAGCAGCAGGTTGTCAGAACTTTGGTAAATGGCTGGTTTTCCACTATATTTTTTGTCATCACTTTTTATAAGTGCCTAATGATATTTCCAACAAATTCCTGTAGCTTCATAGAGACCAGGGATGGACAATGCACATTAGCAGTTGGAAACATTGTTTTCTTCTTTTTTTAATACATTTTTCTGATTTTTTTTACACATGTTAATTCTGTGCCATCTGCACTCATTCTATGCATACCTTGCCCAGTTCGCTGAAATTTCTTTTCACTGATTAAAGATGGATATTAAATGTGTATGCAGCTGAATACTTCAAAGATTTCACACATATCAAAAAGTTACAAATAAACACAAATGGCATAATAGCCTGTTTATGTATTACTGCTCCAATTAAACAGGAATATCATTTTAAAAACAATTTCATACAAATATATTGTAAAATAGTCCAACAGAGCAAACCCGACAAAATCACAAATCTGAGGGTCAATATGATCTTCTGATTCAAGCAATAGAAAACCAAGATATAATAATTTATTGCTTTCCAGGAACATTTTTGATACATTTTGACTATCTAAAAAAGAATATTTGCTAGTGGCTGACCCAGAGGACTAATTCTTTTTTCCTTTTTTACCCCTGCCTTTTGTCATTCTTTTGGTGAACAAAAATTAGGGTACTTTTTTCCCATATATTTTGCATTTTTTCTAGAACACTTGCAAATATCATACACAAAGTAGAATACACTGATTAGGTCTATAATTTGACATCATAATTTAGTATCGTATTTGCATATTAATGGTGCTGATGGGAAGAACAAATTGCAAGCAGTTATTAGAACATGTAAGCTGAATTTTCTTGCATAAGCCATTTTCATATCATGTCGCCATAAAAAAAAAATTGTGATGAATGCTCCCCCTGAAGCTGACAAGTTACAAGGGCTTGTACTAAGGGAATAATAACTCCAAGATTCATAAAAACGGTAATTACTTTATCAACCTTCTAGTCACATTGCAGACACACATACTGAATCACTCCAAAATAACACTGACATAAAAATTAGACTTTCTATTGATATTACACTTCTTACCTGAGGTTTCCTGAAAAAAATATAGGTCCAATATATTATTAACTATCCCAAAACCAAAAAAAAAAAAAATCAGGTTCATATCATATCTCTTTAAATACTGAGGTAAGACTGGATGGGACAGGCAGAAAAAGGAGTAGCTATCAGGAAGAAGTATTCAAGTCCAAGGATGACATTGCCAAGGTGTAAGTTACTATATATTTTGTCTGGGAATAGGAGAGCTTAAGTTGACAGCTCCTTATAAGACATCATCTTCTTGGACAGTGTCCCAGGAAGGACAGCAGAGATAAAAGTACTCCATAAACCAAATCAGCTTAAAATGGAGTTTGATTAATTAATAAAAGAGATTATGTGGTCATGTCATTACCAAGGAAGATCCACATTCCTCTTGGCTTCATCCATCACCACAGCAGCTGTGAACACGATCCACAAATGGGTCCAAACAAATCCTAAACCCTGGTTTTATTTCTCCTGTGAAACTGCACAAAACATCTACAATTTGCTAGATATAACAACGATCAGAAATAGCTACATGCATTAAAAAACCCAGATATTCTTGTGTCCAGAGGTACACCAGATATGCCTTTCCAGCAGGAGTGCCGCCAACTCCTTTTCCAGCACTTAACTCTCCTTGGGCAATCAATCAGGAAACAAACACTTCCCTGGGGCTGTGGATGCTAAAGGATGCTGGGGTGCTTTGCTACCACCCCGCTGAGCTTTGCAGCACTCAAGTCCTTTTTCCAAAGACCTAATAGTTAATCCTTTGCACTGTTCAATGTCTTTAGTGGCATCCCTGTGAGATAAATAATATTACCATTGAGATTTGGAGGTAGAAGCATTTAATTTGCTTGCTCAGAGTGGAGTGGATAAGCAGCACTTGTTGTGTGTTCCAGTACCAGGGTGCAACTGGATAAATAAATGCTCATTACTTCTTACTCATTACTTACTACATGCTCTTGGAGCAACCTGAAGATCTGATAATATCATTAGGCTGGAAATGAAAGGGATGGTGATTCCTCCAACTTTCGTGCTTTTATTTTTTTCTTAAATTTTAATAGGCAATTTGCCTCATCTAGGAAACCAGGGTTTAACTTTTCCTACATTACTAGGGTTTTGTTCCATTAAGACACAGCTTTATGGACTGGAAGATTCATGGTGATTCTCACTTAAAAAAAATATTAAAAAGTGTTACAGTTAAAAAGTGTTGGTCAATTCTCCATCCGGGAATCACTGGACCCTGAAATAGATTCAGTTTCAAGAGGAAAGAATGGGATTAAATGTATTTCAGTGCACAATATCCACGGAAATGCATGGGACTAGAAATGTAAAAAATTAGAAATGTAAATGCTATTACAATTTTTTGAAGAATGCTTACAAGGCTGAGGCAGAAAACAATCCTCAAATACGGCTGCGATTTTTCTGACTTCAGTGCAAAGTTTCATTGCTTGTTGTTGCTGTAAGAGCCTGAACTACTAATTTTTAAACTATTAATCACATTATTTCAATTTCTAATGAGTCCTTATGTATAGCTGGACATTCGAGCCCTTTCAGGTCTCTTGCAGATGGAAATCTCCCCGCAGAGGGACTGTATCCTCCCTGTGAGCTACCAGACTCAGCCTAGCCTGAAAAGAAGCAATAGCTCAGCCTTTGTTCCAGTTGGGTCCATGACCTCCTTGTTTACAGTGCTAATGGGGACAGCAGTTACTCAGAGTCAAGATGGCATTGCTGAGATGTGAATAATCACACAAGAAAAGAGACTGGAACAGTCAGTACATTCACATCCCCGGCCTAACCCAGCTATTGGCTCGCTATGATGTTCAGCCACCACCACAGATCTGGGCAGGAACAGAGACAGTGACCTATAGGAAATATAATCTGTATCCC
The DNA here is from genome assembly GCA_013390025.1 of Pitta sordida. NCBI lineage: Eukaryota > Metazoa > Chordata > Aves > Passeriformes > Pittidae > Pitta > Pitta sordida. The sequence continues at coordinate 164,124 of WEKX01024850.1, forward strand.
ATTACCAACTCTCTGAGATATTTTTTTTCCTTCTAAAGCCCAAGATTCTCAAAGCCATCCCTCTCAAAGGACCCTCTTTCATGTCGCTTTTATCATCCTGACCTTGCTCTAGTGGGAATTCTCATTCTGTCCTTTGAGACATGCACATGATGCAAAATATCACTCTTCTCTTGCTGCACAAAGATCCAAAGAGTAAAAACCCGGCTCTGGATGGGGAGTATCACCCTCAGCCCGTGTGACCAGCACACAATGTGAGCTCCTGGGCACAATGTGGCTGCCCTTTCCCATCACAGAGTCGTGCCTGGCCTGGCTCTGAAGCACCAGTTGTGCTGCCAAGAAAATGCAGCATAGGGAGATTTGATATATTAAATAGTTTCTATATACAAACTTCATTTACAGAACTTGTTTTTGCAGAAGAGTGAATTATCCTGTTTGACAATACCGTCTTTACAAAGTGGAAAAATGTGACATTCAAGACATCAAATAACTGTCTCAGTGTTTTGCTTGTCAATCAAAGTCCCAGATTACAATCCTTGAGAATTTAATACACCTCTTCAAGAGTCCCCCGTAATGCTACTTGAGTGAGCATAAAACACTCTGTGTTGAACCACTGCGGCCTGGATTTTCTTAATTATATTGGAATCAGATGAAGATTTCCCCAAGGCACAGCTGTGACTCAGCTAATGGGGTCAAACCCTGTGCAGACATCAGGCTCTCACGTACCACAGCTCAAGGGCTGGGGCCTTAAACCCAGTGTACTCAGCAGAGTTGTAACACTTAAAACTATTCTGAAGACTATACCCACTCATGAAGAAAAATGGCAAGTATTAGCAAGTATAAAACATTGTATGGAGAGCATTTGCAAGAGTTCATGGTTTTAAGCTTCCTAGTTCATAATATCCAGCACCTACCATTTTGCATCTGACTCATGAAAACTGTGCTTTTTATGTATCTTGGTCCCAATAACACATAGAAAAAGTGTGTCTGAGGATATGGCCAAGGCTGTGTTAATAGGAATTTTTGATGTCACACTCCTTACTATTGTTCGTTATGCCTTTGAGGATAGAAGCATCCAGAGAGATTTTAGAGCTCCTTCCAGTAACTACAAAGGCTCGAAGAGAGGTGGAGAGGGACTTTAGACAAGGGCAGGGTTAGATTAGATATTAGGATTTTTTCCTGTGAGGGTGGTGAGGCACTGGCACAAGTTGTCCAGAAAAGCTGTGGCTGCCCCATCCCTGGAAGTGTCCAAGGCCAGGTGGAATGGGGCTTGGAGCAACTTGGGATAGTGGAAGGTCTCTTTGCCCTCGGCAGCAGGTTTGGAACAAGATAATCTTTAAGGTCATTCTCAACCCAAAGCATTTTACGATTCTGGCATCTTTGATGAGTGAAGCACTTACATCACCACTGTTGGTGTCCTACACAATGACAAGAAGAACAATTTTAGAAAAAAGAGTCGCAGAAAAAGAGAGATTACTTTTTCTACTTTGTTTTTTTGAGCTTGATCATTAAGTACCAACCTTTGCTAGAAACCTCCGAAACCACTTCTCTGTGTGTTGGTGGAATCACAGCCCCTTCTAACCTGATTCACAGACTTAATAAGTTCTGTCATCTGTTCTTTGGAGTCTCAATCCTGTGTGGAGATGAGCCCTATTTTGATTTATCAGTAGGAAATGCCACAGTGGTAACTTGTACAGCACATACAGCAATCGTTTCCTTACAGCAACAGTAAGATTATGCAAATAAGAGCTATAATTTCCTAAATTTCACAGGTGAAGAGAGGAACACCATTCTGTCTTTTACCTCGTGAGATATACATAGAAAATATTAAATACTTTCCATAAGAAAAGAGAGTTCTGGCTTTACCCTCAAATTTCCTGTAATTTCCATGCATTTAATTTTCAGATTAGGCTGATATAAAGAAAAGGGACATCAGTGAAGTGCTATTATCCATCTGACTTTCTAAGCAGAGCTACAGCCATGCAGATTACTGGAAATGATGTGGTTAAATCACTGCAGCACATGTAGAAAATGTAGCAAGTAAGGTCAAACTCGCAAGCAAATTCACACGATAAGAAAGAATTGCTTTGATGATTTTTGAAACATCATAGTCATACTATATTGGGTCACCCACACTAGCCTGAATCTTTTTTAAAGTTATAATAAATTGAAAAATCCAATTTCTTGGATGAAATATTTTTATTTTTCCGTCAAATTCAAGCTTGATTGAAATGTACTTGCAGGACTTGCAACGTAAGCCAAGTCTGTAAAGCAATCAAGAGATTTTGATGGAGGTAACTGGAATAGTGTCATCTGTGATCTCCACGTTCCCACCAGAAAGTTTCCCAGCAATGTACAAGGGAGGGGGCCTCAAGAGTTTATTGTATCTGGTAGATATATTCTGCTCTGGTGGAACTAATGTATTTAGTGGCTAAATCTTACTGGGAAAGATTTAAAATTGTATTTGTAAACACATTAACAAACCCCCTAAAAGCTCTTCTTCTGATCAGAGGAGATTGAAATAGAATAGTAAGTGTTGAAAATTTTCAAGTAACGTTGGGTGTTTCACCTATTTGTCCTACCAATTAATAATATTATCTTATGGAAGCTCTCATTTAAGCAGCAGAGAGTGATTAGATCACTAATTTGGATGGGTTTGATCAAACAAAATTCTTGCATCTATTCTGCTGAGCCAGATCCAGGAGTGGAGCTGCATCCAGGACCTCACAGCCTGTTCTGTCTACAACAGAGATAATATCCACAAAGTATTTGCTGCAGAATGCACCCTGGGAAGCCTGTCAGTACATTGCATTGTGCATATAATTTCATATCACTATTTGTTTTAAATCAGGAATCTAAACTAAATGGGCAATCCAACATTTTGCCCTCTAGTGTCTGTTGGCTGCTCCTTGAGGATTTCTGCATGTCAGCATATAACCAGCACAGACTTTTTTTTCCCCAAGTAATAAAAGTATTTTCCCTCTATTGCCTTCTGGTTGGAATGTGATTATCAGGCCAGGGATTCAGTGTTATTTTATTGTCTGACAGCTTTAAAATAGAATTGAGATATTACATATCTGTTTCCTTGAAAGCCTTTTCAAGACTTTGTCTTTGAGGGCCTATGAAGCTGCATTTCCCTTGGATCTCTTGCTACAAAGTGCCCTGACCTCTCCCAGCAGCAGCCTCTGTGCCCTGTGCCTTGAAAGGAGGCCGTGGCACAGCATCCTGCAGCCCAGCCCTCAGCGTGCTCCAGGCCAAGCCTGTAGGAAAAAAAAAAAAATACCAGGCAGGTTTAGGATCCTCCCCACAGAACTGGGGTGGGATGTTAAAACAGAGCTGGGTTAGGAAGGGATTTAGACAGCAGGCTATTTCTGTGTGAAGTGAACTGGAAAGAGTTTTTGTTTCCGTAACAGTTGGCAGAGTTGCCGCTCACTGGCAGAGAAACCCCAGAGCAGGAGATGAGATTTTGGACAGAGGCAAAGCTCATGTGGAATTCCTGTTTTCCACAACCTTCCTGTAGACAGACGGGTAAAGTGAATCCTCCAAAGAGACCCCACCACTCACAGTCCTGCAGGTCTGCCATGTGCTTGTACCCTTTAATAATATTGCGCTGGAATTTTTATTATTTTAGGAAGGTGTAAAAAATAGTCAAGAACTTGGAGTACTTACTCCTGGATTACACCCTGGTTGTTGTCACCTCCTCTGTTTTACATGTGGCTGAGGTCCAGCACATCCATCACGTCACAGCACTACAGCTTCACTCACACACTCTGCAATGGCACTTTAAGAGGTAAAACCCCCTGACTTCAACGGCAATATACAGATACAAGTATTGTTTTCTTTAGATTGGCTACCAAAGGATAAAGCAAATAAATGTTTCATATCATTAGTCATTTGTTGGGACAAAAATATCTACAGTTTGAGGGGAGCTTTTCTGCTCTTTCACTGTGTCTAGAATAAAAATACCCAAAAGTCCAGAGAAATGAAAATTTAGTGGAGCCCGTGTCAGGGATGACACACACACCATTCACAAGAGGATCAACACAGGCTCTTCATTTCTTTCTACTCTTTAAATTATTTTAAATTGTCTCATTGAAACTAAACTGATTTTCCCTAAATTGCGTCTCCAGTTCTGCTGTAGCTTTGGAAATGTGAGAGTTGGCAAACATTAGAAAATACCTGCTGTGTCCAAGGGTTCCCAGAAGGCTGGGAGCTGACTCCAATGCTAGAAACCCAGGACACAAAGGCTTCCTTAGGGACTGTGTTTGGATTAGTGCAGAATCCCTCCTGCACTGTGCACATGCTCAGCATAAGCAATTGCTGGTGCATTGAGGGGCACAGCAGGACAGGAAGGTCATGACACCTCCCCACACCTCCCTGTGCAATTATTGTCAAGAGGGAGAGTCCTCCAGGGAAGAGGCTGGGATGTTTTTCACATCTCCATCACTCCCCAAGGTACCCAGGGCAGGGAAACCCACATGCAAAGGCCTTCAATATGTGGGCATAGCCTTAAATTGCCTGTCACTCCATGCAGGTACTGTTGCAATTACTGGCATCTCTTGACACTACACTCTATTGAATGCTGATGCAGTCTGCTGCAGAAGGAATTCCTCAAGTTTTCCTTAAGGGAGAACATTTCACTTTCCCTTTAAATACCCTGACTCTAGATGCATCTCCCGCAAGCATTATTATTATTATTATTATTTTAATCTATCTGCAGTTTCTCTTTTCAGTCATACAGCCATTCCAAACCCTGTCATTTTTTCTCTCGATAGCAGGCGTAGAATGAGCTCTGTACTGGTCCAAGGTTGCTATGAATCCAAAAAGGGCAGACTTTCTTACTGAAGAGCAGCTCATTCCCAGGCCTCGAGGGTACAGCAGAACTAATTTCCTACCTTCTAGCACACAGGCAAAAGGCAATGGCTTTCCTCCCCAAAAATTCACTGAGAGTCAGGAAAGTACAAGAAGTAAAAGGAGTTGTGTCAGAAAGAAACTGAACTACTTCTGCAATGTCACCACCAACTTTAAAAATGAGCAAACTTGAACCAATCAACACCAAAAGAAAGAAGAAGAGAATAATAGTGCTACACCTGGGGGAAGCTGGCCACTAACAGCATCCTAGAAATGTTGGAGAAAATTCATAGGTTTAGATTGGATATTAGGAAGACATCCTTCAGTGTGAGGGTGGGGAGGCCCTGGCACAAGTTGCCCAGAGAAGCTGTGGCTGCCTCATCCCTGGAAGTGTCCAAGGCCAGGTTGGACAGGGCTTGGAGTAACCTGGGATAGTGGAAAGTGACCCTGCCCATGGCAGAGGGGTGGAACTAAATGGTCTTTAAGGTCCCTTCCAACCCAAACCATTTTACTGTAGCTAAGGAGCTACAGAATCAAGAAGTATGAGATAGCTTAGTGTGGAAAAAGTAGGTAACATGACTTTTTTGTTGCTCTAAAACAACAAAATATAGTTAAGTATTAAACAGTCTACTAAAAACATCAAAGTGAATACCTAAATCTGAGTTTCCGGTGAGTATTCCTCCTAGCTTAGGGCTGGTCCCTGAAAAAAACACCCAACTTTTTATATTTTTTGATTATTGCAGTCTTGTACCATGACCTCACCTAGCATTGAAATGTCTTATAATGAGGGACTAGAAAGTTTCTACACAAAACAAGAGGTAACCCATCTAGATATCTTCTGTAAAAAACTGGTGAAATGAAAGCTCCATCATCACCTGTACTGAAAACCTTTATCCTATGATGACATGTTCTCTGCCTAGAAAAAGAATAAATGAGCTGTGATTCACCAGAGCAGTAAAAAGACACTTCAACTTTTGATTCCTCAAGCAAACTCTGAATGAGAGGGATTTCATCTGAGAAAGCTGCTCTTGTGTTTTGCTTGTTGAACCAAATGTGTCTGACTTTGGGATGCAGGGCAGGTACATTTGTTCTGGCAGCCTTTTAATTGAATCTCTCCTCTGGCAGAGAGGCAGTTCTTGTGTGTGACAGTAATGTAGATTTATGGAAAATAATAAGGTGATCAGCTGCCCTGCAGAGTTATTATTTTGTTTCATTCAAAAAAATAAGACACTGAGGCTAAACTGATGGGTTGATGCATGCAGTGACATGCGGTGCCCGTTTCATAGTTCACTGGAGTTAATGGAAAAACTCCCATTGCCTTCACTTAGGAATCAACCAGCAAGGGTACAAACAAGGCAAACCAAAAACTAGGAAACTAAAAAACGTAATGTCAGGTAAATGCCATTCTTGTCCCTTTGTGTTCCCCAGTTTCATATTCTGGCAGATTTGTTTAGGGCAAGATTAATCATCAAAGCGGTGAACTCAAAATTAATATCTCAGAATATGAATAGAATATCATCAGCACACAAATTTTAATTTATAACCATGTTTATACATAAACAATTATTAAATTTTTTCACTCATCTACCTCCCGATAATCTCATCCTAATAATAAACTCTGTCAGATCAATAGAGGTTCTTTTTTTTTGACTTTGCTGGGCATGGGAGCAGACACCTAACCAGGGATAAAACATCCTACATGATCCAATGCATTCCAGTAAAGCTGACTGCGTTTCAAATATCAATCTACAAAACTCCTCTGCAAAACAAAAATCCCTGGGAAAAGATTACAGAGGAATGAATACTAAGGAGGACAGAAAGTAGAGACAATGCAGTTACACATATATATAAGTATATATAAATATATGTAGTATATATTCTCATATTTTCTGTTAAAATCACAACTAGACACAGCACTTTGTGTCTTTCCTCTTTTTTGGTTATCAGGCCAGAGACATTTTCAGGAAACCCGATATTTTCAAGTTTTTAATTTATATTTCCAAAGCTTCCTTTCATGGATACAACAATATGCTGAAACAGCTGGAAGTACCAGAAGAGTCCATCTGGCTTCAGAAGTATACAACTGTGGTTTTCACCACATAAGACTATCAGCTAAAAACTACCCTTTGTTTAACCACAAGCGAAATATCACGGTCACAGGCAGGTCAAGTTGAGAAGAATATACTTTTTCACCAGGATATAAACTAATCAGTAATCAAGATGCATCCTGGTGTGTAGCTATCACCACCAAGCAAGCCCCCTCTGCTGAGCCCCTCTCCACTCAGAGGAAGCAATTCTATCCCTCCTTTTCCAATGCAGTAGCTGAATCCTGAACATTTACAAAAACTGCCAAAAAATACCCGAAGTATCACAGAATCACAGAATATTATGAGTTGGAAGGGACCCACAAGGATCATCTAGTCCAACTCACCATCTAACACCCGTACAGAGACCGAGAGCACATCCCAGAGCNGCCATTGGCCTTCTTAGCCACCTGGGCACACTGCTGGCTCATATTGAGTTTCCTATCAATCAGTACACCTAAGTCTCTCTCCACTTCACTAGTCTCGAGCCACTCCTCCCCCAGCCGATAGCGGTGCATGGGGTTGTTGTGGCTGGTAAAGTACTGCAGTAGCTGCTTTTTCTACTGAACTCTTTTTTTTTCTGTACTAAATGGTCATGTCAACTCCTTTTCAAAACAGAAAGTCTAAATTGTGCACCAGCCTTTGAGCCTTTTCATGGGTAAGGAAGTTTCTAACTCAAGAAAGAACAATCTTAGCCGTTCCCCATCTGTTACTTCAGCTTGCTTGCAAAGGTTTTTCTTCTTTCCCTTCAGAAAACACATACAGCACAGTTACTGCGAGTTCCAGCACTGGTTTCACCAAGACTTGGATTAATCTCCACAAACTTAATTGGGGTAGATAGGACAAAGTAAAGGTGGCAAAGTAAATTAAACCAAAGGGTACTGGGATGGCTAATGGTGCTCATTATCCCACTGGTAGAGTTGTACCAATTTATCTGAAGATTTTGTCCCAGGTCTCATCCAACAGCCCAATTTCATCAGCATGGAGGGGAACTGTGAAACAGCACTAGGACGGAAGTGCCATCCTTCTTTTATTCACTCTTCCCCTCAACATCAGTGCATACCCTCTTCATGGAAAAATCCACTTCAGAACAAGTAAAATTGCCCCCTGCTCCTTTTAACTGATCAGGCAGCCAACATTTCTTCCAGGGCTGCAGGCCCTGCTGACAGAGGAAGTCAGAGACGAGCAGTTTCTCTGAAAGCACCGCGATGTGAGACATTTTCCCCCTTTTCCTTGCTGTGGAAATGGCATTAGGTATTTGTAATTGACATATGCCACCTTAGCTTATTCTCTGTAGCTTTCACGGAGCCTTCAGCAACAGCAAAGCCTGGAGGATGGCACTTAAACACCCTGCTTTGCACAGCAAGTCACACAACACCAGCATAAAGTTTCTCATATTCCTCGTGGTGATGTTACTTGTAACGGAGGAATAATTTTTCTCCCTCTTCATTAGGCTTTGGAGTCCACCCCTGCCATTGATCAGCTCGCCAAACTCCAAGTGACTTCAACGGGAGTTCATATATAGCTCACTGGAAAAGTGGGATTTATTAACACTCTGCTGGAGCTCACAGACTGCTGCTGCTGCCTTATTGATCAGATCCTGTGAAATGGCATGTCTACCCAGGGAGATTATGGATATAATCAAGTAAGGGGCATCAGCCTGACTGATATTTTTACAAATTTCATATTGCTTGTTATTTTCCTGGTGCAGCGCATTGGGGAAACAGAGGTACTAACAAAGCAGGAGGGAAATCATCTCTAAAAAGGGAATATCAAATGAACTTAGAAAACCAAGTGGCATTTACTCAAGGTAAGAAAAGATTTTATCTGGGTCTTATCAACTTTTCAAGGTACGAAGTCCTCACAATATATCTTCTGGGATTTGCTGTTTGGTTTTTTACCCTCCCCTCACGCAGCTTTAACCTTTCCAGCCAATCCAGCCCTGAATTACTTTTTGTTCTGATAAAAAATCCCAGCTGACACATGCCCAGGGTCTACCTAACCATTCTGGGATTCAGAAACCAAGTTTGCTTTCCCATTCAATATTCCTGGGCTCAAGACTTTGGTGGACTTTAATCAAACGCATGTTGCCCTTTGCTTGATCCGAACAATCATCTCAGAAAATTTCTCATTATGGCTTTTGTAAGGAGAAGTAATAGCCTGTCTTCTCACGAGCAAACACAATTTGAATGAACAAAATTAATGGCAGTTTCTCTTAATTTTTTCCTCCTACTGATGTGATAGATTATATATGAGGTGTAATTACAATAATGCCAAAGTCACTGTTGAAAGAGTTAATCCGTAAGGAAAAATTCCCACCAGGAAAAATAAAATAATCTCTGGTATGCAGATGAACTGTTTACTTGGTAGCTCTTCTGTGATCCAAATCAAACTGAGCTGAACTGCTGAAACAATAAAAGTAAATTGTTACTTGGGGTTTGCAAACCTCAATTAAATAAATATTACGCAGTAAACAACATTGTGGATTTTAATTAGGATAAAACAACTGAAAAAGGAGTTACCAAGCAGTTGTGTTTATCTCACAGTAACCTTCAAACACTTCTTACAGGAGAGTACATAATAAAAAGGTTTGGCTTAAAAAAAACAACAAACAAAAGCAACAAACATCACACAAAAATAACCACTCCAGTTTTTCTTTTATCAACATCAAAAAGTCATCTTAATATATGTATATTTCTCATCCTAAAAAAAGTTTCTATAAAACTTTAAATTAGATGACTATGGGTATTGATGGTGGTTTTCTGGCCCCAGCATTTCAATTACTTTTAAGAAAGCAAAGCATTTTGAAAATAATGTGATCAATTTGTTGTACTTACTCTAACAAGACGAAATCACCATCTAATTATCCAGTCAAACAAAAAACGAGTGCTAACTGGGGGGTAACTAATTTTAAATGGCAGGTACCAGAATGAAAAATCATGCCTCATTTTGCATTTTTTTCTGGTAGGTAAAATGCAATTCAATGCAATATTTCTATTAATCACTTGGGGATTATTTTAATGCCGTGCACTCTATAACAGCTGAATTCCTGACTGAGATATCAAGTCCCATGATAACTTTAGCAACAGGGCCAAAGAAGACTTCTACAGGAACTGAAGCCACAATCTACACTCTTGCTCCTCACCAGTAAGTCCCAGCTCTGCAACTGGAACAACAGCAATCCATGATTTCTATATCCCAGAGTGCAGTGGGGAGCAGAGAAGTGAGAACAACAACACTCATTGAAAATCCACTTTAGGGCAGTGGTGAGTGTCCCCTCCTCTCACACAGGAGACCAGGGTTTGATTCACCACCGGGGAGGCAGTGGTGCCATTTAAGCGTTGGACTCAATGACCCTTGTGGTCCCTTCCACAGAGCAGCAGAACGGTGGCACATCCATTACCCACATCCATCACCCACGAGGCCCCACGAGCACTGCTGGATGTGCAACGCAGGGCACTGACAGCGCCAAGTGCTCCCGGATGCCTCAACATCTGAGCTCCTGCAGCCCCACTGACAATGTTAAAAGGGGCTGTCGGGGAAGACCTGAAGGGAAAATCATATTGCCAGTGTGTAACAACTGGGTGGACTCTTGTCACCTCAGGGAACATGTTGCGTTTGAGAGCACTGAATAAAGGCCACAGCTGCACACTGCTGCTCTTGACGCAGGCTCAGACACAGCTGAGGGCCTCTCCACAATGTGCTAGATCCCAAGGAGGGCTGAAACATAAAAGTCTCCAGAATTTGCTGTTTTATCTGGAGCTGTGGCAGCAGGATATGCAATACAAACCTCTACCCTGCCTCCAGCAGGCTAAAGAACATCACCTTCGCAAAAAAACGTATTTATACATGAGGACTGTGCAAGTGTCAATTAATGTCAATTAGCTGTCTTCAAAACCCTGGAATTTCAGACTACTTACAAATCTTGTTCCATTATTCAGCAGCAAAACACCACTGTCTCAGTGGAGACAAAATTATTGTTCTAAAATTGAAAAGTTAATCTTGTAAAGAAATGGCAATGACATTTGTAGGGGCTGACATTTCTGCACAATTCGGTGAGCTATTAATTTGCTAATTACTCATGTAACAGTATTTCAGTGTATACTTTAAGCAACAATCTAAATTGAACCTGAAGATTAAAATCTTGCCCTAAAGGCTTGAATTTCTCCCTTTGTTTTACACTACAATCTCTGAAGCAAATTAAAAGGCTCCACTTTCGGTGTGGCTTACTCAGGAGGGAAAGTGAGAGCCTCAAGGGTCAGACCCTGTGCAGTGCCCTGGGGCAACACTCGCCACTGCCAGGTAGTCTCCTCTATACCAGCAGAATTTGAATGCTTGATTAACCTTTAGGTTCCCAAGAATACCAGCAGTGTCCAGAAACACAGAATCACATAATCACAGAATTAATAAGGTTGGAAAAGACCATAGAGATCATCGAGTCCAACCTATCACCTTTCACCTGACACCTGTTACTTAACACAAATGGATCTTGTAATTTCTCTCTCTTTCCTTTTTACCACAATGTTGGAACATCTGCATTCACATCTGCAGCAAGGCAATTGCTCAGGTGCCCTCAGACTTCCTCTGTAGCAGGATCTTGGGAGGGATCACACGTGTTGGTGTCAACGCCTTCTGCTGCTTCTTCTTTAGGTGATGATTCCCTTAATTAGCTTTTAATTCCACTTTATTGAAGAGCCAATATTTTAAAAAATGTCATTACCCCAGATCTTTGCTGCCAGGTAATTTTCACCAACCCAACAACCAGATAAGGGACGGTTCGTGCTAGAAAAACTTCTAATTTTTTCAGTAGCAATCTGAAAGTGAAGCAATTTTTTCCCCAAGAAAATGACAAAATGGTCAGTACACAGCAGGCCAAAGCATCAGGTCTGATTTCCAATGCCATCTTCAGATGTTTCTTGGCCAAAACTCACACTTCTGTGAGTTTTCTTCTCCAGAAGTTGAGTGAAGCCTCACCTCACAAAAATCCTCTTGACTCTCCTTTCATTCTCTACCGCTGATCTGCTCCCTTTGACCTCCCAGTTTCCTTGGTTGCTTTTTTACCCTGCTTGAAGACAGGTCCCTAAAATAAGGTTCTTGTCCCTGTTTTAGGGATCCTAGCAGAGATCTTGGTCACTCCAAAGACCTCATCAGTTTTTTTTCTGTGTTACTCACAGGACAACTGCTGAAGGTCAAAAGTAATAAATTCCACCATTCTTACACATGGCCTTCACTTCCATATGACCAACAGCTTCCAGGTTCACAGAAGAAAGATTGACAGTTCTGTGATGCGGAACAGCAAGTGAAATCCAACCTAATTCATTTAAAAGAAAATCCATCTTTTTACGCTTCAATAGGTTGGGGGTTTTTTTATCAGCATAACACAAAGCCCTGATCACAGCTAAAGTCACAAGTGACATTGGGCCTGTTTCTTTCCTCATTGCTAGTTTCTTAATATTTGTTTGGATAATGTGCATAAAAAAGAAATGAAGAAACAGCAAGGGAAATTAGTTACCTGGAAGTATGCTACATTCCCTGATGATACTCAGCATTCAATGAAGTAAATCCATGTTTGCACGATTTGGACTGCTTCAATTATTACTTTTTATATTTCTGTTGGTCTCTTAAAGAATGTTTCCTGTGGAAATTATTTTCTCCACCAGCAGCCACTTCCCAGCCCTCAGGGAGCCGCAGTCCAGCATTCAGGCTGCTGCAAGCCTCCTGAAAAAGGGCACACGGGTGTCCCTGTGCTGACACACAGGATGAAAGCAATCACACATTTTCAAATAGAGGGTTTAAAGGGCCATATTTGACCAATCCTCCCAGCTACATTTGTTGATGGAAAGCTTATCCAAGTGTATATAAATGCATACATGTGTGCTACTTGTGACATTGCTTACGCAATGTTCATACACAGAAGTTTCAGAAGCTTTCTTGTACTCATTCCCAGCATTATTGCCTATATTTTCTCTCTGTTTGGGTTCCATTAGAAAATGGGATGGGTATGACCAAAATTTCTTCTATTCATGCTATATTCAGCTGGTCTAGGACAACTCCACCTCTAGTCTAAAGAGAATTCTTTCATAAGGCACCAGAAAGCGGGGATGTAGCAAGTTGTGACTTGCTGGCTGATGCCTTTTCCCCAGACTTCTTTGTTCCAGCCAAGCAAAAGCTCACAAAAAGACATGTCAGCCAAAAATTCCACTGAGAGTCCTGGAAGGCTGTAACAACCTCTGCAGAGGAGGATGCACACAGCTTGTTTATGGAGATGAAGAGGAAAGTAGGTGTGTTTTACATCCAATGTGTATAAACCACCTGGTAGACAAAGCAAGGTATTTAAAGACTCTAACTAAAGAAAAATTAATGTTTAAGGCAACTACTGTGGCTTTGCATCTGAAGTGGGAAGATTGGGTGCCTGTCGTTATGGAGAACCAGGAGTGATGAGAGTGTGGATGTGTGAGAGCAGCACTAAATATTTATGGGAAATCATGGAAGCCCAGAAGGCTGCACTTAAAAAGTGACTCAGTTTCTCAGTGGATCTTGTGGTGACATCTTACTGCTGCTAAGTAAACAAAGAGGCCCTAATATATGGTTACATCACACACAACAGCAAACATGAATTATTTGATATTCGAATAGCGTAAGACTTGTATAATTGGGATATGGGGAGCATTCACTCAAATTTGACATGTCAGGTATTCTCAGTTCCCTTTGCAGCTCCCTGGTGTGGCAAGAGCTGTGATTTCACCAGTACACAATGCCTGATGCACTTGTTCCCGTGGTTGGGAGGTTACAGTGGGGATCACATAACCTCCATGTCACTGCTAACGGTAGTCGTGCTCTCTCTGCACAATGAGAGGATACAGGTGATCTTTTAATTTTGAAAGTCTCAAGTCATGTATATTTTTATTCAATTTTTCTGAAAGGTCAGTATCCTACAGATCACTTATCAATGATCCTTCCTTGCCTAGGTATCATTTGTACACTGTGGCATCAGGTTTTCTGGTTCAACAGTCAGCTCCTAATAAAAGAGGATGACATGTATTAGAAGTAAAGAAAAATAGCTGTAATAATAGCACTCCAGTCCTACTTACTTGTCTCTTAACCTCTTTCTTTCAAAGGCTCCCACGCTGCAGTGCTCAGAAGAAAGTTTCCATTGAATTATCCACCGGAAATCTATTGGCATCTATTGCTGCTCTGGTGCAGCAGCGTACAGGGCAACAATAACTGACAACTCTTCTCACATCCCTGCCCCTCCTCCGTCTCAAAGTACCACTCCAGAAATAAAACCTGATGCAGACGCCGAATATCATTTAAATGAAGCTCGGAGTAGCAGAGAGATATCAGCTCTGAATGACAGCTAGGCCCCCCAGGACCATGGCGCTCGCCCACTGGCCCCCCTGCTCCCTCCGGGCATTGTTCTGGGGAAGCAGTTCTACAAAATTCTCACTGATTATGAAAGGCAAATAAACTAAATCCCAGAAGCAAAGGCAAAAAGCATCAATACAGTTGTCTCTAGCAGCCTCCTGCTATTTATACAGGTGACTGTGAACGTTCGCACATCAAAAAGAGTGGTATTTGGGCATATCTTCCAGGAGCAATCGTCTCCCTAATGGATAGCACGGTAAATATGCTGTCCCTGATGAGGAAAAGATGCTTGAATCAGTACAGCAGCAGTCTGTAATGAAAAGGACGCAGATTCAGTTCCTTGACAGATTTTCCGATATGAGATTTTTTTAGAAATCTCACAGGTACCTCTGGATTTCAGCACAAGGATCTCGGTGGCGTTTAATGCCACAATTAAAATTTCTGTGCTTTTCCTAACTTCACAGAGGAATTATCAAGATTGATACATTAAAGAACAAGGGATTCATTAGGGAGCTGGCAGCAACACAGCCTTGGTATTTAAAGTGGATGGAAACTGGGACTGGCGGAATGAAGTCTCCAACCTAAAACTGTATTGGTTTCACAAATGATTGGCTCAAGGGGGCAGAGAAACAGCTCTGTTCTGCTTTCTTTGTAGGGCACAGTAGCCATATCATTGCTCAGTTATACCTCTGTGCCCCAAATCCTCTTTAAGAGGGGCCCAGAAAATTTCCCAGCAGAGGATGGTTGAGTCTCTGCATGGCACAACCACAGAATGGTTTGGATTGGAAGGGGCTCCCAAAATAATCTCATTAGAAGTCCTCTGTCACAGACAGGGACACCTTTCATTTCACCAGGTTGCTCCAAGCCCCATCCATTCTGGCCTTGAACACTACCAGGGTTGGGTAGTGTTCAAGTGGTACCTTGCTGCCTTCCCAGCAGAAGTGGGAAAAATACATTCATCCAATGTTTTTCATGGACAGGCAAGACAATTTCATGTATATATATTTTAAAAGCACCTCTTGTGCTGATCTTGCAGCCCGGGCACTCACACTGAAATCTTTGCTATCTCATTTCTAAGATTAAGCAGTTAAATAGTCTTGGCCTGGGTCTTCTTAATCACACTAACACCACTTTTACAATGCTCTGGGCTGAAAGTTTAGTATGAAGGACAATCACCCTCTTCCTTTATTACCAGCCAATGCTGAGCCAGTGCATTTAACAGGAAAGTCACTGTGGACTTCAGAAAGAGTAAGACCAGGCTTAGACTCCTGTTGACATGGAAATACTCTGAAAAGTCTGTTAAGAAGTGTCCCAAGCACTGAAGATCTTTGTATTCCTCATTCATGTCTTAATGAAGTTGCTGCCACAAGTCTGAATTTGGAGCTTTTCTTCCTGTTGAATGTTAGTGCAAAGAATAAATAAGATCGATTAGAGTCATTTTGGCACTTAAAAAAGCCAATGTACTCCATGTCCTTGCCATTACTCCCCCGTGTATCCGACGGGAATCGCTGCAAGGACTGGAGAGGCAGTAACTTTTGGACAGGACTATATCTGCTACAGAAGCACCACATTAAGTAGATCATTTCCAGTGAAACCCAAATGCTCATGTTCATTAGCTTTCTGTGAAGGCAGAATACCATGTAAAATGTACATTGCACGGCATGACTTGTGCTTTATTAGTGCCCCAAATGGTGAAAGGAGTCAAATCACATCCTCTGATTAAATATTCACAGGGAAAAAATTATAAGCAGAAGAAATATTGCTCTGTAGAACAGAGCAAACAAACACAACTGAGATGACTACAGTTTTCTTACACCCGAGCATGAAGCACACATATTTTAAAATCAGCTAATAACTGCTTTCTAGACCTTCAAACTAGAAAAGAATATATTTTGCTATTTAGATAAACAGCACAATATGAGTTTGGGGACTTTGTTCAGCATGAAATGAGATATTAAACAGCAATTGAGCCAGTTACATTATTAAATCAAAATCACATTTATCTTCTTGTTTTGGGCTTTTTTAACCTGTGAGACAGTGCCTGATATAAACAGTGTTCTCCATAAATAAGAGACTATGGGAGCTGATGCAGAAGGAAGGAGGTATAAACTCTAAGGCTTTGTTTAGATGTGAGTCCTTGGTAGCAGTCCCCTGTTCCTGAAATGGATGTGACGGGGTGAAGTCTCCCCTATTCCCCTCCATGCATTCTCTGGGTTGCAACTAAAGAAACTGTCACCACATGGCCCAGAAGGACCTGTGGCTTGGACACCTGCTGGGAAAATTTGTTCTGTAGCAAGTGTTAGGTATTTCTGCTTTTTACACAGACAAATCAATGTGTCAGACATCAAGGATTTCACAAGCAACACTTTGAACGAGTAAAGGGATTGAGTTCACTAACCGGGATATGACAAATGTCATTGTTGACTGGAACAATTACTGGTTTTCCTCATATCTTTATAAACGTTGACATCTACCTCATAGCTAGAAGAAATACTGTTTGGCACATAGGTGAGCCAGATCAAAGTAAAGAGTGGATTTAAACTGGAATATTTCCTTGTTTTTACTACTGCAATCACTATATAAATTTTGCACATGATGAGCACCAGGATGCTCTTGCCTACCGTGTGCTTACTGCCAGTTCATTCTGTTCATTTATATAAAAGCAAAAAAGTAAAAAAATATTATCCAACTCACTGGGGAGTTATGAACTGTCACTGTTACTGATAACAACAGGAAATGAGATCTGTGCCCGTTCTGTGAGAGATCTGTGACTTGCTCAGCATCGACGTGGTAAAATCATAAAGCAACTGGAAAATGCAGTGCCTGTGTCTGCAAGGCAAGGAGAGGGACCAGTTTCAGCACCGTGTCACTCCAGAGTGACATCTCTGTGGCTCCAGTTGTTTCAACTGATTCACAGTGGAACAGTGAATCAGATCTCTGCGGCAACTCCTGCTTCCTCTTCATTTTCCAGCTCACTAAAGAACTTTGTCTAGGACACTTCAGCAGTGCATTTTACATGTCTCCGACTCCAATAAAATGCTTCAGCGACTGCTGAGCTGGTGTCCAGATGTATCACTATACAGTAAAGAAGATGTAAGTAATCTACTTAATCAAACCCGAGGCCACAGCCAGGATGTTTCATTGGATGGACCATGTCCAAGGACAAATGCTCCGTTAGAAGGCAGACTTTGCAAAAGCACATTTAGATGTGATTTTAGATAAGAAGTCATGCTTTTAGTGTGGAAAACTGTGGCAGATTTACTTACAAAAACTTATTTTATTAGTACTTTTGGAGGAGTTGTGAATCTGTCCTAGCAGACTATCAGCACAGCCCATTGGCTTCTCCTGTCTAGACACCAGAAAGTGACAGGACATCCCCTGTCCTCCCAACAGCCACTAGCACAACAGAGCTGGAGCATATCCTGCACATCCTGCTAGGATCCCCCAGGCATCTGCAGGCATCATTTCCCTGGCCCCTGCTGAGCACTGCGTCCTGAACTCCAGAGCGTATGAGCCAGGGACAGAGCAAGAGGAGGAACACAGGAAAAGGACAGTGGGGAAGAGAGGTATGATTTTGAGAACGGAAGAAAGCCTGCACAGACAAAGAGTTGAGTGACACAATTTGCTACCATGAAGAACAACCTAGGAGTAAACACTCTACCCACACAGGATACAGGCCAAAGAAATGTTCTCAAAACAGCCTTTGAAAGCAGCAATTCCAGGGCTTTGATGCCCTCTTGTTGTCCAGAAGTTATGGAAAGCAAAGAGCTGAAGTAACCCTACTAAGTTGCCCTGGACTACTGAAAATATCTGACAACAAGAGATATACAAGCTTAAGACCAAATCTAATCCTTGGTTCCTTTAAGTCTTCCATTCTCTTCCAGCAAATCTTCCTACCCCTAAATGTATCAAACAGCATCTTCCCTTGGTTTTTCAGGGCTGACCACCTAAACAAAATTTAAGTCACGCTATGGAATGAACATGACAGAATTGTCCTATTCTGGAAGAAAATGCTGTGGCAACCCAAGGCAATAGTCTAAAGAGAAAGAGGCGCATAAAGCTTTCCCTCATCATTTCCTGGACTCACCTGCCTCATGACTCCCATGTCAAGGTGAAACACCACCATGGGAAGAGTACACTTTTCTTCCAGGCAGAGATACAACTGTTCCTATCAAGCTTACGGCTTGATCACAGAGAAAAAAACATATTTTCCCCAAATCCTGCCAGAGGGTTCCAGCCTTCAGGTTCCATTTGAGAAGGTTCCTCATTGATCTCTCAAACTGTTCTGACACCCACTATCTGGATACCTCTGCAAGGATGATACAGCAATGGCACGAGCCCAGGTGTGTGTGAATCCTACCATTCTGCTGCAGAGGCATCCGTTCTGCACGGCAGAAAAGGAAGCACTTTGCTTCAAGTAACATTTTAAAAAAATCCAGGCTTGCAAAGCTGTGTTGCCAGACAGCTCTGTGAACACAGCTTTTACCCCTGTGTGAGTACAGCTGAAGAAATGAATGAAGAAACATGGATAAAAGGGAACAATCACTAGAGCCTGAAGATGTTCTCAAGTGTCGTCTGGTTCTTAAGCACGGCCACTTCAGCAGGTGCTCAGGTACTGAGCTGGACTGGTTTCAATTAGCAGGGCTCTCACATAAAAACAGTTTCGCATTGAACTAATTGCTAAAAATGGTGTAATGTGGACTAAGTGCACTGATCCCTGTTTAGACCCTCCTGTAAACCATCCAGGGCCTGGAAATTACTTTGGAAAGCCACAGGAGCCACAGGCGTGGCACACGTTGGTGCTGCCCCGATGCTAGAGCTGCAGAACATCCTCTGCCATGTCCCTGACAGTCTTGGCCTCACGTGAGAGGGTTTCAGGCTGTGCTGCTCTGTCCTCTGACAACTTCAGCAGCACAAGGCTCATGGAGGATCATGTGTTGTTGCTTAACAGCTTGTAACTGTTCGGTTTCGTTGTTGGTAGGGAAGGAAAGCATTGATGTCACTTCTATCACTTATGAAACCAACTACTGCCTTTTTTTCCTTCAAATCCAAGTCCCCTCAATAAGCCCTCAGTTTTCCATTTCCCATCAAAACCACAATGTGCCCAGCAATTCATGCATAAAAGATTGGTAGCAAACTCATGCGGTGTTTGTGTAGGTACACTTGATGAATGAGGCTAGAGATTTCCAATTTGTAAAGTTATTATTCCATAAGCACAGTTTGCTAGGCAGCAAATGTAACATTCAGAAATATTTATCCAGATAAGATCAGATACTGATCTTCATCACGTTTCCATTCTGGCAGAGATTTTTAAGGACCCTACCAGTTATCTTCTCACAGTGACAGGACCAGGCCTCCACCTACAATGAAGCAAATCCCTACCATCAACAGCACATGTGAATCTGACTTCCACAATAATCAATGAAAAATGGATACAGTCTATGCAGTGTTAATAAGGCAATTATCACGCAAGCAGCACATTTTTTTCTGTGATTTCCTAATTAACATGACTATCAACTGCTCATTAATAAAGCAATTTCCTATGCTTTGAGTTGCAGCATAGTGTAAACAAATTTAAGATGCCATTTCCTGCTCTGTCGTTTACATCACACCGTTCGTTCACACTTGTATTTGTTTTTCCTATTTGTTAGTGCATTTCAGAGAAAACTGCACATTGCGATGGGGAAGCAAAGCAATACTAGAAAGCAAGTCACAAAAATCAGATTGGTGCAGTATTTCCTAATAAATTATGTACCTAGGGAATTCTTTCTCAGTATGTGAAACTACGTATCAGTAATCTGGACAAACTACCTCCTTCTGCATCAGTATTTTATTTGCCTTTCTCCAACAGATGCTACTGACAGTTTACTAAATGGTGCACCGCTTAATAAATTTAGAGGAGGAAATAGAACATTTATTTTCATACAAATTAAATCCTGCATGAACCTAAGTTAACTGCAGCATTTGGGGAAAAAAGGCTTTGGTCCAGCAAATGAGTGGGAAAAGAGAATTCCTTCTCTTTCTGACGTTAACACCAAGTAATTTCCAACACAACACATTCTTCTGGTTTGCTGTTTCCTGAAAATGCCATGCCATGGCTAAATTTTCCAGAACCAGCAGTTTAAATATCCAGCTCTTTGAAATTACATCTCTGTGGTGGTGCAGCTGTCTGCGACGGAGCACAGTGTGACTTTGATATACGCAGTGTTCTCCTAAGTGGTGTCTTTTAAAGAAAAACAACACACCTTTGCACATTCCTTTCTGACTGACTGTTTAATTTGAGAAGACATTTCTGACTGAACTTGCGTTGAAGGTTGTGTGAGCATTTAAAGGCTGGGGAAATCATTTCCTGTTGTATATAACCTGCACCACCACAGGCTGACTAATGAGTCAGAGAGTGCTGAAACCCTCAGGTCCTATAAACATCCACTAATGAGATGAAACAAGATCTAAAGTGCTCAAATGTTGATAAGTACAGAATGTAGCTCACGATGTACTCTTCACAAATTAGTGAGGGGTTGCTATGACTCCTTAATGAAATGTTATTATGTTTTAAAACTGAAACCAGACATCTGGGGAGGGGGGAGGAAATGGGAGCGAGTGTTTGAACACCGTTGTCTAGGCTTCCTTTCATCAGCCAGCTGAATTTGCTTACTTGTCCTGAATGAGTGGATCCATTTCTTCAGCTGGTGCAGTGCTTTGCAATAAAGCCCAGCAGTGTGTGCTGTCTTCCGCTCCCTGGGAAGTAGAAATCACTGGTATGGGAGAGGAGGCTTCTGTAGGAAAGGCTACACGAGCTGCTCTTTCCCAGCTGCAAATGCCTCTTGTCATCCTGCAGCATCCAAAGGGTTTGACAAATGCAAACACGCCAATGTATTCTGCACATTCCCAAAACGACCAGTAAAAAAAATTCAAGCACTAAAGCGGTGAGAATTGCTTGTTACATGGCAAACTCAGATGGGAGAATACTTATTTTAAAGTTTTTTATATGAGTTCTTTATCTATAAATTTCTTTCCTTGCTAACCTTGATATACACGTAAAGAGAGAATAGATAGATGGTTGATAGATAGATAGATAGATAGATTAGATAGATAGATAGATAGACAGGACATGCATACACACATATATATACACATACCTGAGCACAAGCAATATATACATAATGTGAATGCCAGACAAGGATGGATCTGGCTCTAGTTACAGCAAGTCCTATAGGATTTCTTTCCTCCTCGTAAACACTGACTTTTTAAACAGTGCCCAGCACAGACACAGCTATTTCCCTCCTGAGTTACAGAGCAATCACTGTATTACCAGCCTCAATAAGAACTAAATGTTCCAGCTCTGGCGCTCGAGGTAACTCTGAAATCACTTGCCCAAAGAGTCATGGGTTAAACTAGCGCCAGGAGATACCCAGGAGCACAGTTCCTCCAGTGAATCTTGAAAACATTTCTTTAAATGCATCGGTTTAAACTTTCTTTTCAGAGGATGAAGTGAGGGAGGGCCATGCTGACAAAGATTAAATGAGCTGACATTCACTTTCCAGCACTCTGGGATGCGGGAGCCTGCTGCTGGCACTGCATATCAACACTGCATGTGGGCGGCCGGCGCAGCCCCCACGGGTGGCTTTGGGAGTTGATTCCATCTTTCCAAACAAACAAGTACACAAATATACACCCACTTTAAATCGGATCAGTTAAATCCTCCTGTTTGTCTCGTCCACCTTACTTGTGGCAACACCTCCAGCCTGGGCCACACCCCATGCCTCCACTGGGATGTGACTTGAAATCCTGCATCGTTATTGCCTGTCCAGGGTCCCTAGTTTCCAAACCAAGGATACTTTTACTATTTCACGCTACCTTCTGCTGGCAATTCTTGTATTAGTTTTCCAGCGGAATACGTATTTTAAAAATGGAGACAGGAGCTGTGCAGTTCAGACACCCAACAGCTGCTCCCAGCCTTGGCAGGACTCTGAATGGTGCTGGGCAGGCACTGCAGCCAACTGTGTCAGCCCAATCTGCAGGGATGGGTTCAAACACCTCCATATCAATCACTCTGCCTGCTGGATCAATTTTACTGATACATCAGAACTGAGGGCCAACCCACTTATTAGCCAGTGAGATACTTCTTACGTAACTACTGAACACAGAATCACAGAATTGTTTAGGTTGAAAAAGCCATCTAAGATCAAGTCCAACAGTTCTCACAGCACCGCTGAGCCCACCAGTACACCATGTCCCCAAGTGCTACATCTACATGTCCTTTAAATTGTAGAGAGTAGTAAGGTCCTCCTGAGCCTCCTTGTCTCCAGGCTAAGCCCCCAGCAGCTCTTTCAGCCTCTCCTCATAAGACTTGTTCTCCAAACCCTTCCCCAGCTCTGCTGCACTTTTTGGGTCGTGCTCCAGCACCTCAATGTCTTTCTTGTAGTGAGGGACCCAGAACTGAAAAAAGGATTCAAGGTGTGACCTCACCAGTGCCCAGGACAAAGGGACAGTCACTGCCCTGGTCCTTCTGGCCACACTATTGCTGATACAGACCAGGATGCCACTGGACCTCTTGGCCACCAGGGCACATTGCTGGCCCATGTCCAGCTGCTGTCAACCACAGTTTCTGCTACAAATACTTGAGCTGGATGCAAAACAAGCAGATGACTTTCAGAGGACCTTAAAAACTTGAGTATGACTTCATGATTTAAATATAAATGTAAAATTGTAAAACACCACTCAACCTACTTACAGGTCCCAGCACTCATTTTCTGGGCAGAAGCCCATCACCCCCAGCATCTGTGACAACACAACATTTGCAGGATGAATAGCACATCAACATTGCAAAGGCAGTGCATCTGATGAGATTTGAGCATAGAGCTTACTGGTGGAAAAGTTCTGCATGAAGACAAGCACTTCAGTATGCAGAGGGAGGAATAAATCTTGACAATTAATACTCACGGTCAAAATAATAGATTGGATTAAAATCAGCTTTACTCTCTATTAATTATACTATTTCCTTCCTCTAATTGCAGTGTTCACATCATATGTGCCATGCATGCATTTTCAGTATTTTAAAAGAAGGATAAAGAAAAATGAAGGAAAATTTATGTGTATACACACACATACATATATTTATACATGGTCTAATTATCTTTATGCCATTCAAATACTGATCTCAGCAACCTAGTACTGGAAAACTCAAGGTGATATGTACTACAGTTCTGAATCAATAGTCCCAAAGTAAATACTTTGTATTTCTACAGGAAAAAAATAAAAGTCTCAAAATGATTTAAAGGAAGTGATTCAGATGATACATTATGTGATTTCTATTTATTACTGCTACTCTTTCTGATTTTTAATACCAACACAGAGGTCTGGGGACAAGATTTCCAACCTATTTGGTCTTCTTCCATTTGGCAAACACTGTGTCTAATGGAGCTTGAAATGAAACCAGCTTTTTTTGGTACTTCCTGCTTTGCAAAATCCCAGCAGTGATGAGGGACTCTGCTGTTCATGGGCTGCAGGAGAGATTGCCCAAAAGAAAAGACACATTATAGTCATTCTCACACAAATGGCTGAACTACACTGTGAGGTTTCAGTCCATGAGTGAGGTTGGTAGGAGCTTCCACCTTCAAAATGGATAAAATATTAGAGTACACAGTATTGTGATTTTTGCTGTAAGTAGAAATTATTGTGATTTGTGTCTTTGACCACCTATGCTGGGACAAATTCAAGTGATAAACAGCCACTCTAAATGACTATAAATGACGAAGAAGAAGATGATGTTACCACCTCACTTGGAATCTCACAATAAAATCTTGGAAATCCCTGTTTCAGTATATTAGGGGTACAAGTAATTAAAGAGACTTCTTCAGTTCTTATTGAACATTTCAGTAAGTCAAATAAATGCACCCACAGGTCTGTTTAAGTTTGTATTTTTCCTCTTAAGGGTACTCGATCTTTTCCCTGCATCTCAGAATCTGTTTGGACAACCTGATCTGCTCAAAGAGATGAGCCGTTATGAAAGCCAAGTTTTGAAATGTCTAAGACACACTTGACAGCCACAACCTGGACTTCTCCTTGCTCATTTGGGAAATTAAATATGTATTTAAGTTGGAAGTTCCTCATGCTAAGCCTTTAATAGATTAATCTTCATCCGGACTCTTAATTTCCACCTCCAAAGTATAATACCTCCATATTTGTACCAGCTACAGCTACACAGAATATTTCAATTTGATTTAAAGTCTAGCACTAGGAAAAGTATTTTGCTAATTTTTCCATTTGTTTACTCTGTGCCATCTGTTAATTCTGCATGAATACTTCATTCCACTGCTTCCTACATCACAAATGTCTCCCCCTTTTCCAGAAGACTCTGTGTTTCAGTGCTGCAAATGGGCTGGGTTTTGCCCAATCCATTCCTCATGGAAAATAACCAGTGTCATTGAACTGACCAGCTGTGCTCTTTCAAACCATACAAATCTGCTGTAGGGCAGTGACAGATTGACATTGTCCAAGATTTATGCTTTATTTACAAAGCTCTTCGTGAGAGATCACGACTTTGTTGTGGATTTTCTTTACAATTAATACCTTTGCATGATATGTAAATATATGGATCAATGCTCCTCTCAGCAGACGATTGCCAGACTATTCAATGACTGCTTTTTTTGGTACAAAAGACATCATCAACTTTCTCCTTCCCTGAAAATCTCCTCATAAATGTCTCTGATGGCAGATCGTTAAATGCTGAGCTGTGGCATTTCCCTGAAGATATAATTATAAAGCCGTGGGAGGAAAAGAGGCAACTCTTCAGACCACACTCTTCTATCTTTTATGGCTGTGTAGTTTAGTGGCTAATGTGTGTATTGAATTTAATTTAATCACTTCTGTTATTTCTACTAGTTAGATAGCAGCCATTTCATTCAGACATATTATTAAATTATTTATATGGGACTTTCTACCAGCTCAGCTTCATTAAGATGGAGTTAAAAGTTTATAAGCTCCAAAATAGACAGCTGGCTGAGGTCTTCTTAAGAAAGCCACGGTACAAGAAGATTCCATTTCCATGTCGGTGTTCATATGTCTCCATATGAGCCAGATGCTTAAAATCCATTCTCACTGGAGATCCATCACATGGAGGCAGAGGAATTTAAGTAACACGATGGGGAGACAGAGCCCAACCACTCCCCAGGGCTCATTGGCTTCATCGATCAAGTCTCCACTGCACAGCAGATGAGACACGTCAGCTGCAAGCAGATGCTGACATACAGGTTAGTCTCATATTGAATCTTAGTGGAGCAGCCTTGACTTGAAGCACTACTTAAGAAGTTTTGAAAAGTCTGTTGTTTGGATTTTTTCCCCCTGAAATAGAGTCACATTTTTCACTGAGTTTTTCTGAAATTTCTTTTTCCTCAGTATTTATTTGAATAGTGTGTGAATCCAAAATAGAGTGTGGGTACCACCACTGTATTAATTTTTGCTTGGGGCATCATAGCCTGGGTTTAGAAGCTTGAAAAGAAGATAGGGATGCCAATCCAGGGATGCTAATCCATCCTACTCACTGGTACCACACAATTAATTTAACACAGGGTTCCCAATCTTACCTATTCATCCTTCCATGACAAGTTTCTCTCACTTTCCCTACATAATCCACGTTATTTCCAACTCTCACTTCCCCATACCCACATCCTGTACAGTACCTCAAACCCAAGAAGCACCTCCCAGGTATCCCTCCCAATGAGAAACCAGCTGGAGGGATTCAGGAAGCAGAGCCTGTCCTCAGCACTTCTGGCTGAGTTAAATGAAAGCCTCTTTTCTCAGCACTTTTGAATTCAAAGAAGCCCTTTATATACCCTGTGAGGCCACTATTGACCTTCTGCTCCACCTCATCCTCCAGAGGAGGGAAAGCAGCATGATTTAACACCAGGCCAGCCCAAAGCAGCAGATTTTGCACAGAATGGGCTGGAAACTGGTGCAATCAGCTTTCTTCAGCACAAGTATCACAATATGTAACTGTTTCTTCAAAAATCACATCTTTTTAATATCCTCAGCTAGAAATTGGCTGGGTTCGATTACCAATGATTTCATATCCCTCTGTTTATTATCACTATAGGAGGAATTCAATAATTATAAGTCCCACAGCCACATTCTTTCCATCACATATGCACCAACTAGATAAACTATATGTGCAAATACCCTCAAAAGCCTGAACTTTGTATAACAAGTTTCCATCCACAGGTCATGAGACTTGTGCAGCAATATCATTATGGAGCCAACCTATTCTCCTTCTCAAATATTGTATAACTGAAGTCAGTCATGTTTCAGCCAGTTAACCGAACATGAACAAGAATTAAATCACTGTGTTTTGGATTTCAAACACTGAGACATTTCCTAGCCATTTAGCTGATTTGGCAGGTGGTTGGTTTCCATGAGCTTTAGGTACTATAAGTACTGGTTTTACAACAGTGAGCTGTAACTATCTCCTTTCAAAAAACCTGGCCACCTCCTGCAGCTGCTGGGGAAAGAGTTCAAAAGTTCTTGTCGCTAAATTACACCAAAATAAGTCATGCAATATACATAGTCATAAGAGATTATAGGAACAAGGAACATGTGAAAGAGAAAGATAGGGGAAGAATAAGGCCTTATCTACCCAAAGTTGTTGTTTGACTTAGTATGATTTTAAATTAATCTAACTAAACTTGAGGAAAGACCGTAAACTCATAAATCATTTTTACTGCGGTTTAAAATCCACTTTTTATAAAAACAGATTAAAGTCATGGACACAGGAACATGTTACCATGAGTAACAGATTTGTGCACCACAGGCAAACTGTGTAAAGAGGAATATGCCATATAAACTGAAATAACACTGTCTGTAGAGATGCTCGTTTTAATTTATCTGAATCACCTAAGCCTGTATGAAATGGAGACCACTTGTTAAAAAAAAAAGGGCCATAAGAGGCAAAACAACAAATGCACAAGAAAAGATTGTGGATTGTGTTTCAAATTATACACTACACACATAGAGGTCTGGAGATAAACATTCATGTAACACAAATTTATAACTCTGCTGAGAGTTCTTCATAACATCATAACACCAAAGAACAAAGCTAGAGTGTTTTCTTGCCAAAATGGGATTTTCTAGCACTTTGCTGATTGCTTGTTTTTATAGAACAATCAGTTTATTTGACTTGTTTCAGTCTTTCTGCATTGCGGCTTCTGAACCTAACCTGCAGGAACAGCAGCATTGGAAAACTTAGTTAAACATTGCCAAGCACATCAAAGATCACTGTAGTCAGCTGAAAAATCACTATTAACCCCAGTGAACTTTGGTGCGTGTGCTTGCTGTGCTCTGGTGTCTGATATGGAAAGATGCTGCTTTACAAACCACTTTGGAAGTCTGGAAAAAAGCAGCATGAAAATTGAGCTGCTCTCCATCCCAACGAGAGCGTCATCACATTAATGATAATCATGTTTACCATTAGAAATGTACAAAAGTAATCAAAGTGAGTTGCTTATTTAAGGATTAAAAGTCTTCTGTAATTGCGTGTCACTAAGATTGTATTAAAATCCCACTACTAATAGTCTTAAGAACTGAGTAATTCAGTCCAGAAGAAACTCAACAACACAACATGCACAAATGACTTAGACTGCTGGATGTTTGCCATTCATTTCCTCTGCAATTTATACTCTAAGTTTATAAATAATATTTATTTACTTTTATTTTTTTAGCCCAGGGGTCTAGTGGCATTCTTGCTTTCTAATTGCACTAGAATTTGGAAGAACTAGAAACAATTTCCACGACAGTGCAGGGTATTGCCAACACGTGCCACTGCAAGTTTTCCTACGGAACATTTTTCTCCTTTTTGCCATAAAACTGCATTTTAAAAAAATAATCACTAGGAATCCCACCAGAGCAGGTTACACCATTAAAAAAAAAGTTTGAAAATATTTTTTCTCACATCTCTCAAGCTACAACTCCAGCCTGACCCCAACCCTCCAGGGAGTTCAACAGGACTCTTCTGAAGGAAGCCTTGAGTATAATTTTTCTAAAAGCAAGTGAAATGTTACGGTCTGGCTCCCTGCCACCAAAGCAGGGACGTTGAAAATTAAAAATGACATTCCTGGCTCTTATTCACACTACCAGTTTCTTTCTCGATCTTATGCAGCAGACTTGTTTTGTCAGTGACCTTTGTGGTGCTGCAAGAAGAAAGCACAGGTTTGACATAATAAATCATAATGTCACTTTTGCTGTAATTGTATAATACCTGACTTTTTTTCTTTAATCAAGGTGAAATATAGGGCTACCCTCTCCTTAGTGGGTTCAAATCAACTCTAAATCCCAGTAACAATTAATTTTCTTTTCCTAATCAAATCCCCAGTTGATCTGGGCTTGTTTGTGGCTAAATTTAGTTTGGCATGATAAAACTTGTAAAACTGGGTGCTGGATACATTAGAAAACAACCTAAAAGTTTGCATTTCTGAAGCCAAGATTGCCATGTTTACCTGCAGTTATTTTTAAGTAAATACTTTATTTAGTGGTTTAGACCAGAGGGAACAAATTTGAAGCTCATTACTTTATTTCTGACTCACAACTCTATGGCAACTCCCAGCAGAATTCTACCCTTATAGGGTTAAATGCAGTTGGAAAGGTTGGGACCAGGACTAAATACTCGATGTCCTTTAACATCATTGTGGTTTATTATATGAATATTTCACATTGAAGAAAAGCCTTGTCTGTGCATATCAGAAAAGGAAGGTTTCAAGGATCTGCCATCTAGCAAAGAAAATAAGGAAGTCCATCAAAAATCCTCACCTGGGAGAAAAGAGGAAAACGCAGCTCCAGGAACAAGAGTCAGACACTTGAAAATGCTTCATCCTCCCAAACTTACATCCTTACCTGGCAGAATGATGTGCTGCTGCTGCTGCACCATCACTGGAGCCTGAGATCAATACTAAGTGGGTAATTAAAAACCGAGTTGTGTTTAAGGGACTTGTGTAATTTGTATAAGTTTAACATTAAATCTCTATGTTTAAATCTTCTGTGTTTATTTAACTATGAAAAGATGAGCAGTAAGAGCCAAACTTCCCCTTTCAGCTGCCCAGGGAATTACTGTAGATCAAAATCTTGGGGAAAAAAAGGGCAAGAAAATGATCCTAAAATCCCAAAGAAACGAGTAGAATCTAGAGAACAGGAGCAGGGCTAAGGGCTGGCTTGCAACACAGGCATGGAGAGGGGGGGAAGTCACAAAATCACTCCAAGGGGCCATATCATAACCCATTTTGCAGAGATTATTTTTACCTTTACTTTCTCAAGTTTGTTATAGTGGGTTGGTTTATTTTCCAACCTGTGAATTGACCGAAGACTGTGTGAAATCCAAACTGGCTCGTGTAGTGAAATAATTAATAGTGAAAAGATATATATGCCAGATTGCCTTGACTCTAGGTTAGAAATTATATTTTAATCCAAATGTCTTTACACACCAGACTGAAATCAGTTGTGTGCATGGTAAAGGCTGTTCAGTACTGAACAGTGATTCCAGGTCTCATTAATTTGATCCTGCTGCAATACTTAAATACTACTGCAGAATTCTTACATCCCCTTCCTAATAAACATAAAATAAATATATTTGTACTTATTAGAAAGGGGAGGTGAACATTTATGACACATTCTTGAAAAGCTATTTATATATTTGCATAACCAACAACCGCCATAATTTTTTTTAATTAATAATGTGTGTCACGGCCTTGATATTTATACGTACAGGTTTTTCATAAGAAAATGTTAATTATATTCACCAGCCATGAGCAGAATACATAAGAAGCAATTTATAAATTAAACACAGCAGTTTGTGATTTGAGGAAATCAGAGCTAAACTGAAATGATGTTTAGATTCAAGGATCAGAAATAGGTACTGATTCACTGCAGCACAGCAAAACATAATCAACAGATGGCAGAGCAGTACTGGGGCTTGGACGTTTTTTTCTGGTTCTTTTTTTTTTTCTTAGCACACATTTATCTACATTAGGCTTATAAGACAACAGTGTCAGCACTTAATAAGGATTTAAGAATAAATGTGTGGGTTTAAAATGTGGCAAATAGAACACATAAGAAGGAAAAAAGAGGTTAACCCACACAACTGGTAATAGCAAAAAGGAAGTTTGAACTTAGCGGGGTAACAGTCCTAGAAGGCAAGTGGCAATACGAGACCGACATTTAAATGAAAACCACTGGCTCTTGAGCAGAGCAAAAAACATAGACAGGGGCAACTTTCACTGGACCAGGTTTCTCAAAGTCTTATCCAACCTGGCCTTGAACACTTCCAGAGAAAGGGCATCCACCACCTCTCTGGGCAGCCTGTGTCAGCGGCTCACATCTGTGCTTTCAACTGTCCACATGAAACATAACACCACGGAAATGCCTTGAGGCATGAACTACAGCAAGTTCTTGGATTTGGTGGCTGAGCTGTTCCACAATTAGGAATAAACACCCAAGAAGTTCCCAGCAAATCCGTGATGCTGTAAAACAGCCACACTCAGCAAGACAAAAGCGGCAGTCAGGTGCTGTTTGCTCCAGCAGCCCACACCGGGTCACTATGGATTTCTATCTGTCTCCTGGGGTGGGTGAGGGGGACTCTGGTGTACCCCACAGTATTCTGGAGGCCATTTGAGGGACCCAGGGGCTGAAGGGTTCCCCTGTAGGTCCCGGGGTTTGCAAAGTAAATGTCCCGAAGCTGAGCAAGATGGCAACCGTCACACTCGAAGCTCAGCATGAAATGAAAAATTATTGAGGCAAACATGGAAGTCCTCAAAAAAAAAAGCTGTTCCACAGTTCATGAACGCAGGGAAAACAAAAAGTGGTGCCTGACAAAGCATCAGCAGAGCTAAATCCCTCATCTGATAGTATTCATTGGAAAAATAGATGAGCAAATATACAAAACCCGACAAAACCAAAAAAGAGAAAAAAAAAAAGAAAGAAACCCACTTGATTTGAACAAACACCAGAGAAAGAACTGCAGGTAAACCGACCTCCTCAGTAGGAACAAACCAGGTTAATGAAGAAAAACACTTTCTGTCTCCATCTGTTGGTCAAAAGTCAATTTAGCTGCTGTTTGGGTATGTGTTTTGCAATGCTATTCCAGAAAGGACATCTGTGTAGCGAATACCCCAATATTCCCATCTTTTCTATCTTGTGATAAGCCTTTTTGATGCCCTGGAGTATATTTTCCATCTGCCTGATAAAAGCCTTTTTGTACGGAATGCAGGTGTCCAACTTCATTATCTGCTTGTAAGGCTGCAATAATGCAGCAGCCTCTGACAAACTACTTTCCTCCCAGAGAAATAAAGTATGTGCCTTTACAAAAAGAGAATATTACAGCCAGGATCATAAACTGAAGAGGTAATTCGGGCTTCTAACTAAGCACAGGAGTTAGAATAGCATATTGACAGTATCATCTTGATTTCTGGCGACCTGGAAACCAGAATGGGGTTTTTTATATAATAAACATAAATGTAAAAGTCTGAACCCAAAAGAATGAATGTTTTAGGAATTATTCAGCCAGCAAAGTGCATTAGCACTTCAGGAAAGAAGGTGAAAAGGGAATAAGTAGCTATTTAAATGTGAGCAGCACCCTTTTCTTCTTTTTCCTCATTTTTTAGCATTAGCATCCACAACAAAATAACCTGTATGTAAGTTAATATTGGCATACTGTCCCTGCTCAGAGAGCATTCCTGCTGCATTACAGAAGGCAGCTGGGTGGCACAGTAAATGTGTCATTTGCTATTTAACATCTCTGTGACCTGGATTTAAATTCAGAGTCGCACAAAATGAGACTTCAGTTCCCTCAGAAGGCTATTAAGGCACACACAGAAAGACTTGTGAGGCATCCAAAGGCAGCGGGAACGCGCTCCCTGCGCTCGCCCCTGCGGACACACACCCTCAGAGCCCACGGGGGAAGGAGGAACTGGACAATTTTTATTAAAAGGATGCCTTCAGTTTGGAAGAAAGGCACCCAATTACTGTGAATAAATCTTCTGTTTATTTAAAAGTTTACCCACAAGGCTTTAACCTCCCCGTGAGAAAAGGCATTTGATACGTCGCTTCATCCCAGAGCCTTGTCACAGGCCTTTGCAGGTCTAATTGTTTTCCTGTTCACAAAGAACAAAAAAGAGAGCTGTGAACATTTCAAAAATGTTATATTCATTCCCTTAAAGCATCATTACCCACCATCTACTGCGTAATACTCACAGCCTTTCTGGTGCACCTGCATATGAAGATGAGCTGCCTGCCTTACTTTTAGGAGGCAGAAATTTCTATGATGAGGCTTGTCTTTAAATTAAGCTCAAAACTCACCCTTTCTATTAACTTTACATTNCTCACGAGCAGAGCAAAAAACATAGACAGGGGCAACTTTCACTGGACCAGGTTTCTCAAAGTCTTATCCAACCTGGCCTTGAACACTTCCAGAGAAAGGGCATCCACCACCTCTCTGGGCAGCCTGTGTCAGCGGCTCACATCTGTGCTTTCAACTGTCCACATGAAACATAACACCACGGAAATGCCTTGAGGCATGAACTACAGCAAGTTCTTGGATTTGGTGGCTGAGCTGTTCCACAATTAGGAATAAACACCCAAGAAGTTCCCAGCAAATCCGTGATGCTGTAAAACAGCCACACTCAGCAAGACAAAAGCGGCAGTCAGGTGCTGTTTGCTCCAGCAGCCCACACCGGGTCACTATGGATTTCTATCTGTCTCCTGGGGTGGGTGAGGGGGACTCTGGTGTACCCCACAGTATTCTGGAGGCCATTTGAGGGACCCAGGGGCTGAAGGGTTCCCCTGTAGGTCCCGGGGTTTGCAAAGTAAATGTCCCGAAGCTGAGCAAGATGGCAACCGTCACACTCGAAGCTCAGCATGAAATGAAAAATTATTGAGGCAAACATGGAAGTCCTCAAAAAAAAAAGCTGTTCCACAGTTCATGAACGCAGGGAAAACAAAAAGTGGTGCCTGACAAAGCATCAGCAGAGCTAAATCCCTCATCTGATAGTATTCATTGGAAAAATAGATGAGCAAATATACAAAACCCGACAAAACCAAAAAAGAGAAAAAAAAAAAGAAAGAAACCCACTTGATTTGAACAAACACCAGAGAAAGAACTGCAGGTAAACCGACCTCCTCAGTAGGAACAAACCAGGTTAATGAAGAAAAACACTTTCTGTCTCCATCTGTTGGTCAANGTATTCTGGAGGCCATTTGAGGGACCCAGGGGCTGAAAGGTTCCCCTGTAGGTCCTGGGGTTTGCAAAGTAAATGTCCCGAAGTTGAGCAAGATGGCAACCGCGACACTTGAAGTTCAGCAAGTGTCTGCATGAAATGAAAAAGTATTGAGGCAAACATGAAGTCCTGAAACCAAAAAAGCTGTTCCAAAGCATCATGAATGCAGGGAAAACAAAAAGTGGTGCCTGACAAAGCATCCGCAGAGCTAAATCCCTCATCTGACAGTATTCATTGGAAAAATAGATGAGCAAACAAACAAAAATCAACAAAACAAAACAAAACAAAAACAAACAAACAAAAAAAAAAAAAACCAAAAAAACAAAACAAAACAGCAAAAAAAGAAAGAAACCCACTTGATTTGAACAAACACCAGAGAAAGAACTGCAGGTAAACCGACCTCCTCAGTAGGAACAAACCAGGTTAATGAAGAAAAACACTTTCTGTCTCCATCTGTTGGTCAAAAGTCAATTTAGCTGCTGTTTGGGTATGTGTTTTGCAATGCTATTCCAGAAAGGACATCTGTGTAGCGAATACCCCAATATTCCCATCTTTTCTATCTTGTGATAAGCCTTTTTGATGCCCTGGAGTATATTTTCCATCTGCCTGATAAAAGCCTTTTTGTACGGAATGCAGGTGTCCAACTTCATTATCTGCTTGTAAGGCTGCAATAATGCAGCAGCCTCTGACAAACTACTTTCCTCCCAGAGAAATAAAGTATGTGCCTTTACAAAAAGAGAATATTACAGCCAGGATCATAAACTGAAGAGGTAATTCGGGCTTCTAACTAAGCACAGGAGTTAGAATAGCATATTGACAGTATCATCTTGATTTCTGGCGACCTGGAAACCAGAATGGGGTTTTTTATATAATAAACATAAATGTAAAAGTCTGAACCCAAAAGAATGAATGTTTTAGGAATTATTCAGCCAGCAAAGTGCATTAGCACTTCAGGAAAGAAGGTGAAAAGGGAATAAGTAGCTATTTAAATGTGAGCAGCACCCTTTTCTTCTTTTTCCTCATTTTTTAGCATTAGCATCCACAACAAAATAACCTGTATGTAAGTTAATATTGGCATACTGTCCCTGCTCAGAGAGCATTCCTGCTGCATTACAGAAGGCAGCTGGGTGGCACAGTAAATGTGTCATTTGCTATTTAACATCTCTGTGACCTGGATTTAAATTCAGAGTCGCACAAAATGAGACTTCAGTTCCCTCAGAAGGCTATTAAGGCACACACAGAAAGACTTGTGAGGCATCCAAAGGCAGCGGGAACGCGCTCCCTGCGCTCGCCCCTGCGGACACACACCCTCAGAGCCCACGGGGGAAGGAGGAACTGGACAATTTTTATTAAAAGGATGCCTTCAGTTTGGAAGAAAGGCACCCAATTACTGTGAATAAATCTTCTGTTTATTTAAAAGTTTACCCACAAGGCTTTAACCTCCCCGTGAGAAAAGGCATTTGATACGTCGCTTCATCCCAGAGCCTTGTCACAGGCCTTTGCAGGTCTAATTGTTTTCCTGTTCACAAAGAACAAAAAAGAGAGCTGTGAACATTTCAAAAATGTTATATTCATTCCCTTAAAGCATCATTACCCACCATCTACTGCGTAATACTCACAGCCTTTCTGGTGCACCTGCATATGAAGATGAGCTGCCTGCCTTACTTTTAGGAGGCAGAAATTTCTATGATGAGGCTTGTCTTTAAATTAAGCTCAAAACTCACCCTTTCTATTAACTTTACATTTGCCACCTCAAAAAGATTAAAACCTCAGCTTTCACAGGAGTCATTTTTATTTTTTCCCTTTTCTGGGCCCAGTTACTGTCTTTTTCAGAATTGGCCCAGCAAGATTCAGGCATCTCGGTACCATCACAGGAGATATGAACCCAGAATGTCTCACCCCACTCCTGTGTGCTCCATCTCATTCCCAGCAGAGGACACCCTGTAAATGTGATCCCATACCAACCCAGATCCTGCTCTGCCCCTGGCTCCAGTTCCAGACTCCTGTCCTCTGCAACCAGCCACATACAACAGCAATCCTAGATTAATTTTTTTCTTTTTATTTTTTGATAAACAGATCAGTTTCTTGCTTTCCCCACTACCATGCAGGAGCCCATGGTGGTGCTGGCACAGAGAGGTGGTACAAAAACATTATCTACGTACAGACATAGATTACACCTGACCAAACCCTAGACATGAATCCCAGGAACTCAGATGAAAGCAGAGCTACTTGTAAAGTTTCCAGGTAAATAAAGTTTCCAAAGAGTTTGATTTTTGCCTTTGTTTCCCTAAAAAGCTGGAAGCAAATAATTTTGTTTCAGACAGCTGAAGTTTAACCGAAGCATCTCAAATTATCAGTCTAAATCAAATCATTCAGTACTAATGTATACCTGTCTGAACTGCAATGGGGTCTTTTCACTTTCCTTAAAAGAAACAAAATATTGTGAAGGATTTCTGAATAAAATGAGGAAGATGAACTGAGTCGTAACTAATGCTGAGAAGTTCTAGAGAAGAGAGCAATCAAAAACACAGCTCTCTCTTTCAGCATAGTTTTATTGCTCCCTTTACTCTTCTGTGTGGAAGATTCAAGAGATATTTAAGCAGGATTTGGATATCTGTTTGACATGTGACCAAGCCCAAATCAAGTCTTTATAATCCTCTTGGATGTCCTGATTTCTGTATCTCACAAGAGGCTCCCTGCCTCATTGCTGCCCTGCCCTGCTGCAGGACCAGGTCCATTTTCAGCATGAATCTCTTTCCCCAAAGCATATTATTATTATATTCCTTATTATATGAAGTGTCTCCTACAGCTCAGGCAGGTCCCAGAGCAATCTGAGACCAGCGAGCATCAGACCAGGCTGTGCCTCAGCTGTCCTTGTTCTCCATTTCCAGGTATGAAGGTGCTATCTGCACCATCTGTCTCACTCCTGCTCTCCCACACTCCTTCCTATTTTATTTTATTAACCATTTCAGCAAGAGATCCTGTCTTCAACCTCTGGCTACTCCAGGCATTTTCTGCCAGCACGATAAGGAGATCCCACACTCACCGACTTGATGTGGACCCAACAGAGGCTCCTGCATCTCTCCATACTTTGCATGCATACACATATGGAGTCAAACCCACATATTTTTCTATTTACATGCTCAGTTTTATGTATATTTTGTCACTTTTGCCAAGAGTTATATGTGCTAAAACACCCAGCAGCCCCAAGTTTCATTAATGGTATCTTTCTTGGCAGAGTTCCCTTTTATTTATTTTAGTTCCCTGCAGAAAACTCTAATTGGGATGTTATCCACTGCTTTATTCAATTCCAACAGGACTCTTCAGGGCTAGGGAGAACTATAAATCAAATGCTTCAGAATAAATCAAAGCATAAAATCACATTGTCTCTGGCAAGAAAAAGATTTGATTATCTGCATTTCCGTACAAAGAAATTACAGGAGAACTTGCATTGGAGTTTAAAGGCCTGACTTGTCCACAATTGAAATGTAGCAAGCAAACAGGTCTGTCCCTTCAATCTTATCCTGACAGGAATCAGTTTGAGCTGATTTGTCCCCTCCCTGGTGACAGGAAGGGAATGCAGAGCGTTTGGTATTGCAGATTTAGGCTATGCTGCAAATCGGAGGGGATTTTATGTACAGCAGGAATTGAATTGTGCATCTCTCCCAAATGATGGGAGAATCACTCCCCATGAAGGTGAGGCTGTGGAAGGAATCAAAGAACAGTACAAAGCACACTATAAATAAAGGTCAACCTCTCGCTATATTTTCTCCAGAGAAAGGCTAAACCTGGAGACATGTTGAAAACAGGTAATTGCATTGTCTGATGCGTATTTGTGGTCTATAAAATCTTGTATTTCAAAAGTAGCTTGGAAGCTAAAAATGGGCTATATAAGGATTAGCTATAAAAGTCAGTAGTTAATGATTCACCATAATACATGATTTAGCTGTAAGCTAGGAAAAAAACCCCATAAAAATAGCTCAAGAAACTAATTTCTTATGCTGTTTCAGGCATACAGATGATTTAAACTCAGGCATTTCCATATTTTTCAGATCCCTGAGCAATGGCGTTTGATGAGAAACCGATCTGTTTAGACATTCTCTTTCTAGGGTAAATAACGACACTTTATGGCATCCTAGAAAAGATTGTGTAGTTCCATAATTGGTAATTTTGTACAGCTTGCATGAGGTCTGTGTCATCTCACAAATTTCCCAAAGCAACTGCTCTGACTGGGGTGCTATAATTGATTACATGGAATTGCCTGGAGAGAGAAACGAGCACACAATCAATTACATTGATAGAAAATTGGTGGGACCAAAGAACGATTTATAGCAACTACAGCTGAACTCCTAATGGCAGGGACAGGGGCAATGCTCACGTCCTGGACTGACTGTTAAATTACAGAGCACGTAAGAAGTGATTCTGGATAGACTCTGTCAGTAGATCAGCCTGTGGTGATTTCCAGCGGGACAGCACAGCTTTCCAGTGAGTATTGCAGTGAGAAGCCAGAGCTCAGAATCTCATTCCATGAAGCTGAATCCCAACTTGTTTCCCTGATTCCGGACTGATTCCAGCTTTGCTACTGGTGTCTTTACTCTCCTGTTCCCATCATCCAGGGTTGCAGCCCCCAGCCATTTAAAAAACTTCTGCAAACACTGGATCAGCTTTCACATTCCCTCACATTTCTTTTTGTGAGTGAAGCAGATTTTTATCCTTTGAGTTCTTCTCATGTTAGATTTATCTCTAGGGGAGCAGAGCACTTGTGATTTCATGGGCTCAGGTGATGAGGCTCAAATGAACTCAAATGATTTTCCATATGCTACAGTGAGAGAGGTTCTATCCTGGCCTTGCCTTACCACAGCAGCTCAAATCCTGAAAGGAGTCATTCGGCTTCCGAGCTACAGCAAAGGGAAGACTTGATAGATGACACAACAAGAAACTCTCAGTCCTCTTCACATATTTTGGGTGAAGCCTCCTTCTAAACCAAGCACATATTTTTCTGGGTTTTTTTTCACGGTTTTTGAAGTTTCATCACCGATTAACACTCGTGGAACAAGAACAGAAGTTTTCCTATACAAATGGTAAAGTGCAACCAAATTCATGCCTGACCCTTCAGGCAGAAATACTGCATGTGTCAGAGCATGGCTCCAGACTCCTTCCTTGCCATTGTTGGGAGTCCCATGTGTTAACTGAAGTCCTGCTACTGCAAACGCCATAAGATAATTAATGAGCAGAATTACTGAAGAAAAACCCGAATGAAGAAAGTTCCTACACTTTTTTTTTAATCATATAAAGCGCATATAATAATTTATGTATACACTTCACATAGATATCTGTATACTTTATACTGGTGCTTCCCAGACTAATGGCAGCACTAGATGCGCCAGTTCTTGAACTCAGACTCCAGTGTTTTTGTAAACACCACAAAACAAATCTGAAAGTGCTTGTAATATCAATTTCCTACACCAAAAGCTTTTATGGCACGTCAGAGTTTCTTATACAGAAATTACGCACAGTTATTAAAAACAACAGTCTTCCAGGAACTCCACTACAATGACTCTTTTCCGACACCAGTCATCAGAAAATCTCCTTAAAATGTTCGTTGTGGTAAAATATGTAAATTACATACAGTTGCTAGGAGATAAAAAACTATGTGAACTTGTGAAAACATTGCAATCTGCTGCCTTTGATTCTGCAAGGTCAGCTGTATTTTTCATGATGATGACTTATTTATATTGTCCCCCTGTTAAAAATGAGTTTCTATGCAGATTACCTTTTTACTTTATTCCAGCTGACCTACTGTATCTATAAATTGATATTTATTACAAGGCTGGTTAACTTCCTCATAGAGTTTACAGCCCTTTAATTACATTTTGCCAAACTAATTAATAAATACACTGTACACTTGTCCTTTCTGCTGAAACAAGCAAAGGGTCCATATTCAACAGTTCTGTATCCATTTATTTATTTAAACATTTCATTAAATGTTAGATATGTCTCTTCTTAATGAAAAATGCTGGAACAGGAGAATGAAAGTGTGGTTTATTGTCCAATTAACGAATCTAGTAGCTAACTCTGTCACTCAATGAATGATAAAGCCTCGCTCATAAATCAGGAAGAGAACCACTTAGGCATAGACCTCGTAATCAATGCTACAAGTATTGGCTGCTCTCCACGTAATCCAGACCTAAATGTGCAGCACAGTTTTATTCCAGTAACACATTAACAGAATGTACAACCATTTCGACTTTTGAAAATGGGCTAACGGTGTCAAAACAAAAAGCATTTGTCCATTTTTTAAAATAAATGTGTCCCGATGATGAATGTGTTTAGTAATTTTAGTGATGAACCAGCAACACGAACTAAGTGTGGCCTCATGGTGTTTTTTCATCCCTGTGTTTCAGATGGGATCTCCACCAACTGAGGTGCACTGGCTGGGATGCAATTTTCATATGGACCTTAAATGTTCTGAGTTTTCATCAATATTCTTAGGATTCCTTTACTTGTTTCTACAGAGGAAGACACTAATTCTGCTTCTATAGGCATCATCACTTGCTCTGTCTGACCATATGAGTGCCAGAACACCGT
Organism: Pitta sordida; assembly: GCA_013390025.1. Classification (NCBI taxonomy): domain Eukaryota; kingdom Metazoa; phylum Chordata; class Aves; order Passeriformes; family Pittidae; genus Pitta; species Pitta sordida. Next base: position 204,259 of record WEKX01024850.1, read on the forward strand.
AGGTTGTTGTGGTAGTGGCCAGAGACTTTATAACAGCATCGTGCCAGAAAACCTGGAATAAAACACGCAGTTTTCCCGCTTCCATTCCCACTAATGTCTTCCAGGCATTGTCCTGGTCCCAGGATTTGCCTTGTGGAAAGATGGCAACATTTCACTACTTGTACTTAGTTATAAACCTTTTCTGTTGTAAAGCTGCCATCTTTTGAATGCTCAGAGGGTATGAAACAGGGTAAGTGCTAAAAGCATCTCACAGGGAAGAGAAGACAAACATGCTAAAAGACTTTACAGATACATCGAGAGAAAGAAAAGGGCAAGATCCATGGCTTGTGTCACTTTGTGGTTGACAACCCATTTTGGCTGATGCAGACACTGGGAGGAAGTGAAAGAACTGGAGACCCCAGTAAAACAACATGTGGTACTGATATGTCAGACATAAAAGCCTGGTGAATCCAGCAGCTCTTTTTTCTAAAGTGAGCTCACTTATTTGCTAAGCAGCTTTGCCTGAGCTTTCACAGCTAGAGCTGTGGAGGAACAGTAACTGAATTATGAAAGATCCCCCTGGGATATTTGCAAGGGTGAGAAGGTTCCAGTGTAGTTGGAGAATAAATCCTAATTCTCATCCAAAAGAGAGAGAATGGGATAATCATGAAAATATTAGCAGAATAAGCGTGTTGAATAACAGCCAGAGGATCTTTTACCAAAGTCGTCCTAAGCAGGATTGAAGAAACACTTAAATTAATAATATGTGGATTAGAACACTTTCAGGATGAAATGACGTATACGTACCACATCATTCTGATCACACAAAATGGAGAAATAGAGAGATTGTGCGTGAGATTTTCTGCAGAAGTTTTTTCACTTAAAGAAATGATCAAGATACACAATAATAGAAAATTTCTGAAACAAGAAAACAGGTTTGACTCTGCTCTGCTGTTCTGTCTACACATGTACTGAAGCACATAATATAGATTGTTTTAGAAATATAAGGGAAATATAATTTCTTTTCCTATTTTCTTGTTTTCCTGGAAGAAGTAATGCATTTCCTCAGGGAAACAGTTGATGTACTGCCAGGGTGATCTTGGCACTACCTGAACAGAACAATCAACGCGTGTTATTGTGAAAACTAATGGGAAATAGGAGGGCAGAGGAAAAGAGACAGATCTGAAATATATCTGAAAAAAAAAAACTGGCAAAGAAAATAGATATTCTGTTAAAGAAAAAAAACCATTACTCTTGAGATGATGTGAAATGTAATCAGAGAAAATTCTCGATAGACAAAGTCTCTACTACTGACTGAACCTTCTTTCTGAAGCAGAGGAGTTGTCACACAGATAGAAAAGCTTACTTATAGTTCACTGAAGTAGGAGAACTATTACTTATCCATCAGTGGCCAAACATGTATGAGATGAAATACAACCTTTCACAAGTGTTTTAACAGCTTCAACATTGTTTGAGTGTTGATACTGATCTTATTAACACCAAGATGCACGTGTCTGACCTTATAAAATCTCAGACCCCATTACAAGCTATGGGTCAGAGGGCATCATCGTGCATTGCAGGGAAACAGCCCAACCAGAACCTCATTTCAGGCAATTCAAGAGTTCCTGGGAATGAGTTGAGACTTTTTTTTTTTTTTTTTTTTTCCTCTGCATTGCCTTTGCCACAATCACTGGTTCACAGGTCATTCTGAGTTGGAAGGGACCCACAAGGATCATCAAGTCCAACTCCCAAGCGTGCGCCCACCCAGGGATCCAACCCACAACCCCGGAGCCATGGGCACCACGCTCCATCCATCCAAGCCTCCCATCATCTAGACCATGTCACTGAGTTCCTCATCCAGTCTTTTCTTAAACACCTCCAGGGATGGTGACTCCACCACCTCCCTGGGCAGACCATTCCACTGAGAGATCACTCTCTCTGCGAAAAAACTCTTCCTAACATCCAGCCTAAACCTCCCCTGGTGTAGCTTAAGGCCATGTCCTTCTGGTGCTGGCAGCCTGAGAGAAGAGATTTACACCCACTACAACCTCTCTTCAGGTAGTTGTAAAAGGGAATCCACTGCCTTAATCTTATGAAGGTATCATCTTGCTGCCTTTTAAATTATCTCTGCTCTCCAGTTGTTATATTTGATGGACATGGCTGTAGGATGAAGGTATAGGGCCGCCTTTCTTCTTCACACTGTTTTTTCGTTAATCAAGGTATGAAAATAATATGATCCAATGGTAGGTGATTTATTAAGGCATTGGTGTTAATCACCTGCAGTTTTCAGTCTTGTGACTGCATCCGTGTGAGAGGATTATACTGGAGCTGAACATGTCTGGAACTACTCTGCTTGTTCTAATGGGATATCCAAGATAAAACAGAACTCGGCAGAATGGTAAAACTGGAACAAACAAAATCTGCCACATCCATTTTAATGCTTCCCATTGAGAATATCATGAACATCAAAACCAGTGGTCCTGCACGGGTAACATCTGTGGCAATGGCTTTCAGCAAGTTCTAATTGGAAGTGTCTTCTCCAGAGCAAGATCACAGGAATTCAATTCAAAAACACTGTACGGTCGTAACACTCATAACTGATAAATGTTTAGGACATGGATACAAAGTAAAAGCATAAATAAGAAAAAAATGCTTGGACTTTCTGACCTTGTCTACCTCAGTGATCATTAAATTGACTGTAATATTCATGGCCTCACCTAATCTCACAAAACCATCACCTTAGTCTGCAAAAGACTGCAAAATATAAAGATGTCATTTTTGTTTGCCCCCATTTTTTCCACTTAATAATTTAACTTTTAAGATTGAAATAAGTTGTTTATAACTACAAAGCCTTGAAAAGTTTTATATAATTACTGTACTTTCTAATCAGGTCATTCACACTAGAGAAGCTTTTTTCCTTACTGCAACTACCTTCCAGAACAGGCCTGTTTTTCTTTTTCCTATTTTTAAACAAAAGGCAGATTTAATACTTTACCTAAACAGAATAATTAGTTGGTTAGATGTTTGTAGGCTGACTGCTGAAGGAATAAGTAGATTGCATTTCATTAATCAAAATCAGCTTTAAAACCCTATTACTCATAAAACATTTACATTTTACAAATCAACTGATACATTCACAGACTATCCATTAGAGATTTGCTTGTGCTTATCTAGGATTCAAATTCTTACATAAGTTGCTGTGCATCTAATGAGTACAACATGTTCTAGTGACCTCCACAATACAAAAATGCTGCCCTCGTTTAGACACAAATTATTTTCCTCTATTTTACTTGGTGAACATGAAAGTGGCGAACACAGTATTGTGTCATGTATAATTTAACATTGTATTTATTATTCTCCTGTTCTGCTTACGTGGATTTGGGGTTGAAAACATGAATGTTTATGCACTGAACTCAAAGATAACACTAGAGTGAAAACCAGAGTACAGGCATTTTAAATAAGAGAAAATTATCTTTGAACAGTGATTATGGGATAATACATATATATAGAACTTTGCAAGCATGAGAAAAAGTTGTCAAACGACCTAAACAGAATTTTTACATTGAACACCAAATATTTCCAAAAAGCAAAGGTAAAAAAGGCATAACTCAAAATGGCAGAATACTTCAAAAGTCAACAAAGTATAGACAGTATTTCCTCTTTGCTTACTAACAGCAGTGCAGTGCTCTGCCTTTGACTTCCCAGGAGCCATTTCCCAAATTGCTCGATCTCTCTAAATCTCTAAAATGAGAATAATAACAATTCTTATCTCCTACTCTAAAATGCTCTGAAGGTCTCTTGTCAGGTATTTGTTCAAAGACTCCCACAGTGGCTCTGAGTTCTGGACGCTGCTGAAATTTAAATAAAATTATTACTAGTGACTATTACCAGTGATCACCATCTCGCAAAACTTAACCATCAGCTGCCATTTGAATGGTTGGTTTGAACATGGCAATTGTAATTCACTCTATTCCAGAAGTGATTTCTATCTATAATTTATATGGCTATAAAATTTAAATAGCACAGCCTCTCCTCCTCTGAGTTTGTGATTCACCTGATCGAAAAGACGTGGTTTGCCCGACAGTGAACGGATGCTGTTTCACCTACATAATGGACTTCTTTCCTTCTTGCCCTCCTTCCAGGGCACAGTTTTACAAGGGTTTGATACCACTCCTGAGGAGTTGTGACACTGCTTTCAAAGGGTGAAGGAGCAAGCAGCATAGGCTTTATCCACAATAGCAGAGGCCAGAATAAGCCTATATCCTACAGCATTATATGCTACTGCTATCTGATATAAGCACAATTTCTCCCTCAAAGCCAAGAAAACCCTGAATTCATTACAATATCATGAGCCTTAAATAAATTGACACCCAGCTTGTGTCAGGACTCTGTGTGTGCTGAGCAATTCGTATTCTATACCTCCACAGACGTTTCTTCTCCTTTGCAACTCTCTTGTTGGCAGAAATCAAATCAGGACACAAAAGATTGCACCTAATTCTAATTCTTTACATAATTTCTCTGAACTTTGCTTAAAACTGGTATGAAAAGTCTTAAACTGAAGTTTCAAAACCAGTTTACATTAGGGTAGAAATTAAATTCAGCAAGTGGGACAGAACACTCGCCAGACTGGACTGAACTTGGCCGTCCTAATGGCCTGGGTTAATCATCAGTCCCCCTCTCCCCAGGCTGGCTGGATCATGCTCTGAGAATCACAAAGAGTTTGTGACTCACCAACAGCATGGAAATCACAAAAATTCAATGTAGTGCTGAATGCTGGAGTATCAACACCACTGCAGGCTCTCGGGCTGTTTCTGCAGCACACTTTGCTCTTCCAGCCAGCAGAACTGTCTCACAGAGCAGCCCTGGAATGCTCTATACCTGATTTAGAATTGAACATGTCCCCATGCAGAATTTTTGCATTTATTACACTCAGGTTTCCTTCACTTCAAATGCTTCTTATTTGCTGCACTCACTCAATGCAGTATTGCAGGGAGGAAAGAAAATGCATGAAGGGTTTTTGCCTGCAGGTACCTGTATATATCCTATGCATTGCACACGTGCACAAGCATATTGATCCTGTCTGCCCTCTGCTTCTTAAACCAGGGACTTGACATCTCCTATGAAATTCTTGAATTATGTTATTAAAGAAAATTTCCTAATTACAAAGAAAGAGAAACTGTAAGGAAATAATACAAATAAAATGAAGCAATGGTTATTCTTTCTATTAATTTAGGGCCTAGCCTGCATTTCTGTGATAAAATCTCAAAATAAATAAAATAATTCTAATTTTAAAAATGCATACAACTTTCTTAGTAGACCTCCAGATGACCAAGGTACAAAATCATGAAGGTCAGTGTTCTTCTGATGACTTATCAAGGACATTGTGTGCTGCACTTTACTTATGAAACCACAACTTGCAAAAAAAAAGAAAGAGACATCCTGAATCGTTACTAATTTTAGGGACAAAACCTGTACAATCCTTCCTTGCACATTAAAATAAAACAGGCATTTAGTGTGAAGATTTGTTTCACAGCCAGCCCTAAGTTCCTTATTCCATCACAATCCATGCGCTGCATGTTCCTCCTGCCCATTCCTCCTGCCCCTCCAGCTTCTACCTGTCACTGGTAAATTCAGAAAGGTTAATTTTTATGCCACTCCACCCTCCTTCTCTAAAACTCAATAGTTATAGAACAATAGAATATCCTGCATTGGAGCGGACCCACAAGGATCAGCAAGTCCAACTCTTGGATAGTCACTGAGTAGAAGAATTGTCAAGTTTTAGTAAAATGCTGCTACTACAAGGTTTTCCCACAGCACTAGAGCATCTCCTTGACCACTAAGTCTTGAGGTTTTGGAGAAGTAATTTCTGATTTATCTTAGTTAGAATTTAATTGAATTCAGTTATTTATAGACTCTGTTACTCTCCACCCTACTCACACTACTGCACCATGGGTCTGTTGATTAAAGATCCATCTATTGCATATCAAGGTCATCTCACCCACGAAAGCTCTTTATGTATGGGATGCAAGCTCAGGGCATATTGATCCATAGGATGAAAAGGCATCATAGGGCAAAATGCCCTGACTATTTTTAGTTGGGTTATTTTTTATTTCCCCCTATCAGATAAAAGGAAATGGCTGTTTTAATGCATTTTGCTGGTTCTCTTATTTTTCAAAGGAAAAGCCATATATGCCTGTGTGTGCTGCAGGTTTGCTGTCAGTTGTATTCCACTACAGGCTTTACATAAGTGACATCGAGTGAGGATCTGAATGCCTGCCATCAGGTCATAGTGATGGTCCATGCTCTGGAGCTCTGAATTCACTAGGGTGCCAACATGGTCTCAGGACACTTAACATCATCATGGAAAATACTTGACCCATCTGGAACCAATCTTCTTCACAGAATCATAAAATGGTTTGGCTTGGAATGGACCCTAAAGATCATCTGGTTCCAACCTCCCTGGCATGGGCAGGGACATCTTCCACTACCCCAGGTTGCTCCAAACTGGCCTTGGACACTTCCAGGGGTGGGACAGACACAGTTTCCCAAGGCAGCTTGTGGCAGGCCCTCACCACCCTCACAGTAAAAGTTTATTTTCCTACTTCCTAATCTAAACCTACTTTCTCTGAGTTTTAAGACACAACATGCTCTTGTAAATAGTCCCTCCCCATCATTCTTGTAAGTTCCCTTCCTGTGAACCCCTGGTATGGAGTTCTGTGCCTACAAAGTTCAGCACTGCAGTAAAACGACAGAGAGCATTTCTAGACCTTAACACTTTCAGCCCTGGACATTCAGGGATGGCTTGGCTCCTGATGTTTAAATGGTATCTGAAAACCTTGCAAAAGCAACTCAACCATAGGGTGAAGATGACTAATAGCAAAAAACACATTTAGAAAAAAAAGCTTCAGTTCTTCCATTTACCTTCTGTTTGCAAATAAAAAACCACTTCAATTTATTTGCTAAAACATTTCCATAAAATATTAAAAGAACCACTGGCATCAATTTTTCTCCTATTGCATAAAAAAATTTGCAACCCTATACAACTCCAGTTAGAAAGCTTTTATTGCATTTATTTCCATGAGATAAAATCAGAATCTGCTCTCTTTTACAAATCTGATTGCTTTTGCCTTCTGGTCTGCTTTTTCTCTTTAATGTTTATTCTTCCAGTCAGCACTTTGTAGCACTGATTGCTTCAGCTTTTTTTCTCCATTAGACAAAACTTTTTCACAAGTCACAAGCTCTGAGCTGGGCTTGGTGTTAGCACCAGCTCTTACCTGCATCTGCAGGGTTGCATTGCATTGTGCTCACAAGTAATCTGTTTCTTAAATATCTCATCATATATGGCATTCATATAACAGAATTCCCACTTTTCTCTCTCATCTGTCTTCATATCATTTAGCTTTGATGGAAAACAGAGGTGTCAGTTCCACATCCAGCTGTATCAGAGACAGGAGCAGAAGGCTCCAGTGGTTCTGTGTGCCAGGACACGAAGTGCAAGGTTTGAGACAGAGTGGTTTAAGAAAAGGACTGCCAGACATGGCATGACTGAACACTTTGGGTGAGGAATACCTTTCCTGAATTTCTAACTCTGGTTACCTGCCTGTTTTGGGTTAAGTTTTTGCTCCCTCCAGGCCTGTCCTGCTCCTTATGAAGCCACCAGCTGACATGAGCCAAAACAAGCAGCCTGAAAAAACAATCCTTGGGAGCAGCTCTGCCACAGATGAGTCGGAAGGAAGAGATACAGAGAAACTTCCAGGCAGGAGGAACGCAGAGAGATTGCCTTGTTAGCCCTGGGGCCAACTTGTTTCCAGGCTTTCAGGCAGGTAACGCTGAAGAAAGATGTTGTAGATATTGTTTTATGCTCTGTAGAAAACACAGCAGAGGTTTAGATACCCTACAAGCACCTTGGTTTAGAGAAGCAGTAAATACTGTTTGAAACTGAACAAAGAAAGAAGTAAAGACTTACCAACACTGCACCTCAATATTTCAGACTGGGAATGGGTGATACTGAGCCAAAGCTGATATCACCTTCCTACTAGAGGCTGCTTGCAGGTGCTCTGTGTCTTGGACAAAGGAACCCCGCCCAACACTTTCCTACAACCTACATCCCACCTGAGCACATGCAAAAAACCACTGCAGAAACATGCACAATTTTTGGCCTGGAGGATGTGAATCAGAATTGCTCTTCTTATTTGTCCTGAACTTTATCTGTAGTGCAGCTACTTATGAAATCCTTTTCCATGATAAACGGTTGTCTTTTCTGTTATTAGCCCAAATGAAATGATAAAATAAAACTTCTCGAGATGTTAAGAACGAAACCATCTGTGCTCTTTGTGGCAACCCACTGTTCTCTCTGCTCGGCGGGGGGGAGGTTAAGGGAGCTGCTGTCTGATTTCCATAGAACCTCGTAGGAAAAAGGATGTTGATGGATGGAGTGGCCGGTGCCCATTTAGCAGACACAGAGGGGACTGGTGATACTTGAAGGAAACCAGGGCGATCCCTACCTTGTGATAATTGCTCTAGGAAGGGATTAAGACAAAAAAAACCTTCTGTAACACTGGAAGGTACGAGCTGGCTTCGTTTTGTGAGTATAAAGATACCTGACCTTAGGCAGCTGAGCATCCACAAAGAGAAAGCCAAAGAGCATTTCAAATGCTCTGCTAAGTCATGTATAGCAAAGCCTTCTATATACATTACAAGACACTTTTCCCCATGTATCCATTTTACTCAGTAATAATCCTTAATTTATTAAAAAAAAACAAAAAAAAAGCCCAACAAAAACCAAACATAAAAGCCCACAGAAGGATCCAAGTACATGGTTCCCTTTGCACTTGCAGTGTTGAAATCACATAGCCTGTGTACATTCGGTATCAAAGCTTTTGCTGTTCTCTGTGAATATATCTCAGAAATTATCCCTTGCATCACAAAGGCAGTGATCTTGATGCAGAAGAAAGATCATCTCTGAAGGATGTTTTCATTTGTTTCCATTTTCTCCTTTGTATGTGTAAGAGCTGATGCTTCCAGATGGAACACACAAGAGTCATGTTTGACTTTCTGTACGCTTGACTTTGAAGCTCCCATTCATACAACAGCTTTACAAAGGGAAAAAATCACTTTGACAAGATTATGCACAAGCAAATTGAAATAAATACAGGAATGTGGAGAATTGCACCTCACAGCACACGACTCTTTGTCAGAATCAAACTCACATGTATCCTGTTGTTCAGAAAACTCCATTACCATTATTTTCTGTATTTGTGCCTTCCAGCCCAATCCTGAGACACAAGGGATGAAATGGTTGCACTGCAGCAAGTGTTTCAGTCTGCAGCTGGATGAGGCTGGAGCACGTGTAGAAGGCAGGTAAATTGAAATATAGAGGCAGGGAGGGGTCCAGGAGTTGTGAAGGAACTTGGGGTGATCCATAGAAATGCCCTGAGCTACACACATTCTTAGTGGGGGAGGTCCTGTTGTCACTGTGAATCTGGGAGAGGCTTCACTGAGCAAAGGGTTGTCAGGACTAGAAGCGTGTGTCGGCTCATGATCTGTAAAACACTCAGGGATTTGCTTCTGAGCAGCTCAGGCAAATTCCCCCAGCAAAATCTACAAAAATAGGAGCCTCTGATCTTTCTGATAATTGCAAAATGAAAAATAGATATGTTTTCTGCTACAGATTGTGCCAGAACTTGCAATCTGTTCATAGGCAGCATAAAGTCATAGGATGGAAAGTTCTTCCATTATTGTCTCTGCATTGCCCTCTTTCTGTCATAACATTTCCGAACCACCATGAATTTACTAAACTCTCAATTCTTGCTCCTCTATTACCAGACATAAAGAGTTTAGCTTCATCATGCAACATAATTTCGCTTAATTTTTTGAGACTTCAACGTAATTTTCTTCATGAAGAATAAGAAAAGTTATTAAAAATGACAACATTTTTGTTGGGTTGAATGAGCTTATCTCCATCGCTCTGACAGAATAATAATTTTTGCTACCTAATGTGGAAATCTAACTGGTTTCTGTCTAAATACCAAAAAGAAAGGAACATTTAGTCTAGGTTTCATGTACGTACTTCAGGTAAAATAACATGAAACATACTAAACGTTCTCAGATCTTTTCATAGTTAACTTGTGTGTGAGCTTATGTACTGAATAGTACCAGCAAAAATAACTTCACGTACATCTTCTAGCGACTGGATACACAGGCCATGGTGGACAAGCACAAGATTCTCTTGATCCATCTTTTGGCCAGTTCTGCAGGAGCCACAATTCAGTCTCCCTTGGTCTGCAGGATGGTTTTAAGATCTTTTATGAATGCTCCATGCCACAGGTAGAGACAGCTCCTCTGTCACAGCCCAGGATGTGGACTGGCCACAAAAATGACTGTGGTCTATATTTTGATTGAAACTTTGCCTTGAATCTTGAGCCGGCTGCTATGTCAGGCTTTGTTTATAAAGATGAGCGTGAACCGATTAACACAGACACCTCTCAATGCCAACGGAGTGATGTTTATGGGAGAGTAATACTGCACAAGTACCCTGAAAGCCTGTACATCTTCCCAAAATCTTGGTGCAGTGTTATTAAACGCTCACATTACCCAGAGCAATCTGGCGGCAGAGCACATTTGTCAAAGGGGGATCTGCTTCAGCCAAACAAGTCACCTCTCAAATTGGAAAACTTTCCCTGAGCTGTGCTGAGGACACTGCAGTCGATCACTGCAGTGACCACCTCACATCCCACTGCTGGCACCTCAAAAACACTGAGAGTCATTTTAGGAACTAATCCACACAATTACAGGGAGCTTACACTTAAGGGAGAGGGAAAGTTTTAATGTAATGTGGTGTAATGAAAAATTCCTGCTTTATTATCCATTGCTAACAACAGGTGAAGGAAAATGGAAGTTTGTCTCAAAACCTCACTGTTCCTGGTACTTTCCTCCATGCCTTTTAATTAGATACTATGATTACTTCTTAATTATAATCCTCATAACACAGGGTTACAAGTAAGTATCAGGTTTTTAGAACACACACATGTGCAACGTCCTAACAATTCCCAGTGAATAAAAAGAAATGCTGAAAACATGTTTCATAAACAGAATACTCCCCAAAGTCTTAATGGTTGCTGGTTTACCTTTAACTTATCCATTAGCAGATCTTAAAAACTCCTGAGGCTTCATGGGCAAAACCCTTGGAAACATGTCTCTACAGAAAAATTGCTAAAACGCTTTGAGATGGGAAAAAGTCAGGAAGGCAAAAGAGTCACATTATGAAGTGTCAGCCTTTCCAATTATCCATATCCACTTTGTTAATAGGAGAACATGCGGTACAGAATAAAAGGAAAGAGCAAGAAACTAAACTAAACTCGACTAAAAGTAGGCCATAATGTACAATGCAAAATAAACCACCTCAGTCTAATGAAGCCTGCTGAAAACTTGGGAACTGTCTTACAAAAGGGAGGCAAATGAAGCCAAACTGTTGCTCTCAGAATCCCTGTTCTTGGCATGCTTTTCCCTGCCTCATCTCCCAGTGGTTTTTAATCTATCAGGCTAGATAAGCACTGCTTCCCTGTCTTTAATATATCTTTATTTTTCTCCTGAAAAAGACAGACAATATATTTTGAGTAAGTAAAGTCTAGAATTTTAACTCCATTCATCTGCTCTGGTTTTTGAACTAATGTATTTTGTGTGAGTATCATCTATGACTATGCTGGTAAATTGAGACAAATGACTCTAAGAGCCAACAGAAGGGCTGGAACACTGGATCTTATTTTTCTGTACCTTGCATCTCTGCAGAGTTCACCTGAAAATCTGGTAAGTGATAATTTAAGTGCACATGACACACTAGGTCATGTAAAATTTATACAATCATACTTGAAATTATTATTATTATTAAATAAAAAGGTTTTGTTGTTTTGTTTGGTTTAGAATTGATCACGTATCATTCATGTGATCTTGTGTTTGTATAAATGTTACACAGGCTTTAACTTTAATGGAATTAAAATGTTCATAATATGAATCTCCTCTTACCCTCCTCAAGAATGTAGAACATGGACTATGTTTGTTTTACCTACTAGAATTATTTTCAGCTGCTATATGGAAATAAGTGTGAATGCTCAGTTTGAAGTCTCAAAATAACAAGCCAATACTGCAACAGCTGGACTTGCCCTTCTTCAGCCTATCAATTTGGCAAAAAACCATCTTTTTCTCCTTCACCTGAACTTTGGCAGCTTGAGAGTTCAAATACTAAAACCTTCCCAAGAATTTAATGCTCTTTCACCCTCCCCTGTGCCGACACAGGAATTCACACTTTCCAAACCTGCAGGCGGAGGTGTGAATGACACCAGGGAGGGGCTGCCTGCCCTAGTGGGGGTTATGTCCTTACACATGGCTCAAAAACACCCTCTGCAAGGTCAGTACTAAAGTCAAACAAATCCTTGGGCTTTGGGCACAACCAGTCCATTTCCCAGGAGGCTGTTGCTGCTTTTCAAGACCACCAAAGGACATGTGCAGAGTAACTGGAACTCCCCTCTCGCCTTGGGATGAAGACTGCTCTCCTGCAGACCAACCAAGCCACGATGGGAGGGCAGAGACACTTTGAGGTCCCCTGCAATTATTTTGACTGCAGCATGCAAAATTGCTACATTGCAGGAATGCAAGTTTGGCCTCTCAAGTTCATTATGCTTTGACTGTGGAGGAGTTGCCAGCAGTCAGCATTTGTGAGCAATTAATATAAAGAGCTGCGAGGTTCGAGATACCATTACTCTTCCTTCATTAGCCTTTATACTTGCCTTTGACAAGCCTGTGGTTGGCAAAATCTGACTTTTAAGAGCTTCTACAGTCTGCAATTTTACCTTCTAGTACGTTGAAATCTCCAAAGTGCATATTGAAAGGACAATACATCAATAACAGGGAGCATCTTTGGCTCCTGAAAGGATTACTGAGTGTGCATGGAGGGGCTCACAGGCTGCATGGCAAAACCTGACACATGCAATTAGGACAGTCCTGGAATATATGCTGGGAGGATATGCAAAATGCCATCTCTCAGAGAGATGGATAGTTCTGAAGATACTAGATGAAAATTTTAAAGGTAAAAACTCAAATAAAGATGCCCTGAATAGTATTCCACATATATAAAGATATGTAGGTATTTAATCCTATAGAGAGAGAAGAGATCCAGTTACACGATTCCATCATTAGTGACACAGAAAAATGTCTTTGTAAAGAAAATAAGGAAAAACAGGAAAGCACAAAGAACAAACTGTTCTGTTATAAACTGTCTGTTATTCATCGCCATTCCAAGTAGTGGCTGCAGCAGATAAAAGTAGCAAAAGACCCCAACATTACATGCCATGGTCACCCAAAGCTTGTGACTCTGGGAGTATTATACTTGCTATGTTCTTGTTAACCTTCTAGAACCAGTATGTCATGATTAATTATTAATGAATTGGTTGAAATATGTTCTTTGGGGAATACATATACTCTAAAAACTATATTCCAATCATCATATTCCTTCTTTGATGAACATGATTATTTATGACAAGAATTTATGGTACAATTTGTAGATCACCTTGCGAACGGACACAATATATTTCATTGGTTTATTTTATTAAATAATGAATGCATAGGTTTCAATAGCTAACAAAAGTGGCACTGTAGCAATGGTCAGTCATTATTTCTATGTCAATATTCATCAAGTCTCATATCTCATAGAAAGGTGCTGCAGAGCCACAAGGAAAACAAATATAAAACAGCTAGTTTAGGATTCTGCATTTATTCCCCAGTCTTTAACTTAAAGGAGACTCCTTCTCAAAAGCAAAGCATAATACTCAAAGGTTTGCAAATCAGAATAATTCAAAGCCTTATTTATTTTTTGAACCACCAAGTAAAAGGCACCAAGGCTGCCAAAGCCGCCTCCGTGCACAGGGATGCAGGATGGAGTATCAGGCACAAAGAGTAAGGAGGGGTGAGAGAGATGCTGCTGATTTGACTGACAGCAGGGGTGACAGTGTTGTGTGACCTTGAAATAATGTCCAAAAAGCTCAAATTGCTGAAAGAGCAAAGCACAGCCTCTGACTGTTACAGTGAGTCTCTGTGCTGCTTCAGAAAACAGTTATTGACAGGCAGGAGCATTTTTACATGTAAAATTACTCCATTCCATTCCTCCTGAAAGAGTTGATGATAATCTGCTACTTTCTGACTCCATAGCTGATCCTGTCCAGTGTTTTTCCCTGCAATAAGCTTTTGCCTGCAAACATGGCTTTATTTACTGTTTTTCAAATTAAGCCAGAGACAGTCTAGCGGTGTTTATCATTACCAAGTGACAGTTTACCATAATTCTTCATTACCTTTTCGAAAGATGCTTAAGTGCTGTACAAATTTTGCAAACAGGGATAACATCGCTGGAGTGCAGCGCCCATCATGAGCTCCTTGGCAGCCTCTTAACTGGCACAGCAACACCGGGCAAGGCTGACAACAACAACAACTGCCTGAGCACATTCCTGATGGCTTTCTGCAGGCAGAGCAACAGCAGGAGTTATTTTTGGATTATCTCTGCAAATATATTTGTATTATTATGTTTCCCTTTGAGGCACAGATAGATTATGATCAAAGACAGTGTCGGGCGATTTCTGCCTTTATCCAGGTTTCCATTTCATCACTTATAATAGAGGTGTCCATTTGTCCACAGTTGAACAGGGTTTTGTTGAATCACACTAAGGCTGATCAAACCTGGTCTGAAGAGAAGTATTATGGATAATAGATCACTGCCTCCTTCCCCATCCCTGAAGAACTGGATGTTTGAGATAAGAGATTCTCCTCATCTCATCGTAATAATACTTAGCACTTTACAAGCTCTGCTTCAAGATGTTATACAGACATGAATTGCCACAAAGCCCCAGTGAGGTAGCAAGGTATTATCTTCATGTAAGAGATTAAAAACAAACAAACAAACAAAAAACACCCAGACCCAGTGAGCATTAGTGACATCTCATGATAGACAGAAACCCTGGGTCAGAGCAGGAATTAGATGGCAGTGGTTCTTCGCTCTATCTTTAATCTCCAAATATAATTTTACCCCATCAGCCTCCTCTGGATATTAAGTATTTATAGAAGTATTGTCTCCTCCTCCCTCTACCCAGATTCTTCATTTTCAACGTTACCAGCACGATAATTACACAAAATTGAACTATTAGCACCAATTTCTATACGAATCTATAAAGTGTGAAGCAGAGCCTTAGTGTCACATTGTCTAGAAGAGAAAAAGGCCATGATTTAATTTAATACGACTTTTCTTCTTTATCTAATTCATTTCATAACAATCTCATGGCACTAATAATATTTCTTCTCTCTAATAGGCGGATAAAGTGCCGATTCCCCTATCCTCTCCCTTTTGTGTTCCTGTCTTACAGCAGCAACTTTGTATAAGTTTGAGTCTACCCAGTCAAACCAGAAAGGCAGCGCCCAGGGACCAGCAGCATCCCAGAGCAGCTCCAGGTTCTCGCTCCCACAGCTGGCCCAGCTGGCAGCATCTTGCATCTGGTGGCCTGCCTTGGCCACCAAATTTATTGGCAGCAAGGAAGAGAGTAACAGGATGATAGAATTCCCCAGCCATCTGGCTGTGGTGCTGATTTTCTGAACCTTGTATATGCTAAATAGTATAATAAATTTTGAAATAAGACTTCGAGAAGACTCAAGGGATCCTTTATGATGACAGGGTGAGTTTGTTATGAGCAAACATGACCTTTCGTGTCTCACACATCTCCGTGTACCTGCACCCTGTTGTTTTAGCTTTAGTTTTACTAGGTAAGTATCTCTTGCTGTAAACTTTTGTTGCTGTTGTGTAACCCTGCTCTGTGCACTCAGAGCTGCATCGGTAAAATAAACACATCCGTTTGGGAGCTGTAACCACATCATATAGAGAGAGCAGCCTTCTTAGGGAGTCGGGAAACTTGAAAGTAATTTTTGCTTTCCCCACTGATCTGACCCTATTACTTCAACAGATGAGAAAGCAAGTGAAATGAATTCTCCTGCACGGTGAGATTCTTGTTTCGGGCCGAAGTAAGGGGGGAGGCTGTGCCCTGAATTCCTCCAACTCATCAGTGCCAGAGCCTGCTCATCACAGGCTCTGCAGCATCCCCAGAGGTGTCTCAGCGCCGCAGCGCTCCCGGCCATGCACTTTCAGGGTACCAGATACGTGCTTTCAGCTGAACCACCATCTCAGACATGGAGATCATGGTAGGCAGGAGACAGAGAGAGAGGAGAGAGAGGGAATGACACACCAATACAATGGGAGAGTGTTCTGGTTTGTTTTTAATTCTACCACTGACTTTGGCCCTGAAGAAATCACTTAATCACTCGTACCTCGTACACTGATGAGTGGTCTGGGCTAGAAACTGACTCGCACCATTCATCCCCAACAGCTTTGGCTGGAGCTTGAATATGGAAGAAGTGGACCCAGCCTCTCACAGTGACTATCCCAGTCCTGTTTCTGTGCTCCTCAACACACACATCTCCAGGAAATCCCCCAAATCAAACAGCTCATCTTCTAAGAAGGTTCTTCTAGAGCCACTGAAGGCAAAACAAAAAAATAGAGCCTTCCATTCTTTTTACTACTGATTCAGTATCTATTTTAATCTTAATAGAAAAGACCCCAAGTCAAGGGCCAATCTCATTTAAAGTCACCCTCTTTTTGTGGAGCACAGGGCTACAGTCTTGCTCACTGTGTCCTTTACAGAATTGCTGGTCTCAACTCTCCTAATGAAAACATTTTGTTCTTTCCACCACACTGCACAGCCCCTAAATTAATTCTTGACTGTAATTATATTTGTAAATTGTCTGAGTTAAGTTGGCAAACTGAACCTACCAAGAAGGGAAAGGAAAAACACATCTGCAAGCCCAGGATTGTTCCTTGGGTTTTTCCTTGCTTTTATTTTTTTTCCCTTTTTGGTTTTCATTATCAAATTCAAAGCTACTGTTCAATGCTGCAGTACTTCACAGTTAATTGCAATTAATTAACCTTTGAGAAAACCTGTAAGTTACTGCTATACATTCCTTTTTTCCTGATCTGCTTTATGCATAAGGCTGTTTTGGGGAGATGTTGGGCTAAGGAAGGATTAAGAAATCATGGATACTAAGGCTGAATACTAATTCACTTGACGTTTCATCTCAAGTTCCCAGCTCTTCCTGAAAGCATTTTACCTCCAGAAAGCACAATCATGAAGAAAAATAAAGGAAATAATTTCTTTTTGTTGCTTCCTTTATTTTTCCATAACTCACATACCTTATGGGTTCACAGTATTTCTGTAACTGCTCTTTTTCTAGTGAAAGAGCCTAATCAACAAATACAGGCTTGATGGAAACCTGGCCAGGAGCAGAGATTTGAGGGAATTGTTGCCATTTACAGATAACAGAGAGCATGGGGAGAAATCCTGCTCCATGCAGAGCCCAAGAAAGTGGGACACGACGACCTTTCCCCACATCCTTACTGGTGTGTACCAGGCTGCCCTTCAGCAGAACTGCCCGCAGATACTCAAACCCAATACTTTTGTAAAAATCTACTGTTCTGATGAGCTCCCCCTGAGTTCCCCTGTGTGCAGTGCAGTGCTCCCACCCCAGGCAGACGCTGAGTGAAAAACACATCAAATGTGAGGCAGGCAGTCCTTCACGGCATGGAGGGGAAGCGTGATTAATCCCATAACGGGTGTGCTCCTCCAAACCCTAATCATGACTGGCATTAGCTGGCATCATTACTTACTTCTCCTGTCCGTGATATTCCTCCAGGGAAAACAGTTTCTCATTCTTTTCTCTAAAGGCTCAAACCTGCATGTGTGGTCCCTTCCAGTGTCCACGTATGTCAAAAGGAGCACAGGATTTTCTGGGGTATTGTTGGGTAGTACACAGGATTCCAGGACTGTAGCATTCTGAGCATCCTCTGCATTGCTCTGTCAACTGACTAAGCTCAGGAAAACAATTTCATCAGGACAGGACACTGGGAAATGATCAGTTTCCTACACTAAGATTGCAAGCAGGGACACTTCTCCTTTGTCTTTCTGAAAGAGATCCCGTCTTCCTGTGGAATAACGGGAGCTTAAGTGCTCCCAGACATGTTTTTATGTAAATCAGACTTCATGCATTATGTGAAGTTACATTTTGGAATGTAATTTATTAGTGGGTCATCTTTCCCTTAAAGTTGGGATTCTATTTCATGGAAGACTGGCTTTTGTCAAAGCATTTCTTGTATCTCAACTTCCACTACTGTTTTACCTCCCTAATATCAACAGAAGCAGATGAAGGCTCATTAACAAGCACAAAGACATTACAAGAGACAATGCTATCAGTTTTAGATTCACCAGCCATTTCACCTAACCTTTTCAATTATAGTAGCCTGCAAAGGATGCTTCAAAACCCAGGGGAAAGTAGTTGCTAGGCACTCACAGATACATGGAGGGAAAGGAATCCTTTACCCGTGATCGCTGGCATGAGGATTATCCATCATCACAGCTCTGCCTGTCCATGGCATCTCCATGGGGCTTGCCAAAGGTGTGGAAGAAACTGGACGAGAACCCCAAAGTGGTACCCAAAGAATCTCCTGAGCCATGTGGGAAACATCCCAAATCTCAGCCATGCTTCCCAGCTTGGAGACATGGTTGTACAATGTAGGGTACAGGAAATAAAGTTTTCTAAAAGCCCACAATGCTGAAGCACTGGAGCTACAAAGAAACAGAATGGTTTGGGTTGGAAGGTACCATAGAGATCATCTCATTCCAATCCCCTGCATGGACACCTTCCACAGTTCCAGGTGGCTCCAAGCCCCATCCAACCTGACCTTGAACATTTCCAAGGATGTGAAATTGTTTCCATTTTGCCACCTCCTAAGTCTTTAGTTATGTATCTCTGCCCCTGAGGTTTCATCAATTTTCCAGGAAGTTTCTCCACGCAACCTGGTCCAGGGCCTCACCACCCTCACACGGAACATTTTTCCCAACTGAGGGTACATAAACAGCATTTCCCTCTGTAAGTGAAGGGCATTGGCATCAGGAAAGAGAGACAAAAGGTGGCTTGAATTTTTATAACAGCTGGCCTGACCTTGTTAATGTCTTTGTATTGCAGCAACAACTAACACTTCTGGTTTGGGATTAGAACTGGAGCAGGCTAAGTGCTGTACTAACAGCAATCCCAGGCACACGATCCCCACAACAACAATTTCATAACCAAACCATAAGCTGAGGCAGAGACAACAGATGGGTAAAACAAAAGGTTAAAGCTGCACACCACGACAGCGAAATGATGATGATCAGGGCCACAGTTAGCAACTCCAGCATGCAAATGCAGGGCTGTTATTCAGAATGCTGTAAATACCCCACCAGAGGCAAGTGGGAGGAAAGGACCCGTGTGTGAATCTCTAAGTGTGGCAGGAGCTGTACAGAGAAGCCAAGAAAAAGGTGGAGAATTACTTTAAGAAAAAATTGATGAAACCTCGAGGGCAATGATATATAACTGAAGATATAGGAGATGGCAAAATGGAAACAATGACAGCACATGGGTAGTAGGAGAACCCCTTCAAGATGAATAGTCGGTATTTTGTGACCCCATTTTCCTCACTGTCAATGTGTCTTATTCCAGGCACACCAACCCCTGCTACCTGATGTCTTTTATCCAGGAGTTTTTCAGTGGAAAATGCACCCTTCTTTCAATATTCAGGAGAAAGTTACCACTAATAATAGAAAAGAAAACCTAACTGCTCTAGTATATTGGTTGTCATTCTTTGAGACTCACATAACACCTGACTAAAAATCCATCTAATAGCAGTGTATTTTAGTCCAAAGGAGACTATAGTGCCATATAATCAGTGTAACTGTGCTTAGAACTCAGACTGTCAATATGGGCTTTCAAAAAAGTATTTCCAAAGGCTGCTTTCAGCCTGAAGGCTTTAGCACTTAACACACAGATGCTTTTCTGTAGAATTTTTCCAATTGTAGCTCCACAAAGCAGCCTTCAGATGTACAAAGCACACGATCATCCACATGCATCTGTGGGAAGCTGATTCCTGCTTACCTTTGGCAAGGGACTGCAGTTGTGACCTGGGAGGGGGGGGGAATCCACATTTTTCCATTTTTAAATGAATGACATCATCCTTACCTGTAACAGTCATTCTTTTATCCTACACACATCAAAATGTCACATACGCAGCAGAGAAGAGAACTGCCCATAAGTGAATCATGTTGGGAAGCCTTTGGGGCCAGTTTGGAAGAAAGTGGTTTCCACCCCTTACATCTCACCTTCAGATACGAGCTCTTACAGAGAACTCTGTAGCTGCCTTTGCTCAACCCACACCTCATCCTCTGCATGTTCCTCTGACACCCTTCTGACCTGCATTTATAGCAAATGGGGTGACATCTACTGTCTTCAAATGTCACGTTTTCTACGTATTATAGAAAAGCAAGTGCCCTTGTACTGGTAACTTCTCACAAACCCTGAGGAAGTCCAACACGCAGTTTAATGTGAGGAAGAAAATAACATATTGCCATCCACAGACATTCACAATCTCTCTAGCAGCATGTTATTAAGAGCACAAGGCATATCCCAAGAGCAGAACTGCTCCATCAATACCTGGGTGATGGCAGAGGAAATACTATTTCCTGTTTTAAAAATCCAGCAGGTCTTTTCAGGTATGATTGCACCTAGCTGTGCATTCCCAAGCCAGTTTTATTATCCCGTATCAAATTCACATTTCTTAAATCACAGACTGACAGAATTACCTAGGTTGGAAAAGACGTTTGAGATCATCAAGTCCAACCTAGTACCTAACATCATCTCATCAACTAAACCATGGCACTCCATGCCACATCCAGTCTCTTTTTAAACACTTCCAGGGACAGTGATGCCATCATCTCCCTGGGCACCTCATTCCAATGGTAAATCAATCTCCCTGTGAAGAATTTTTTCCTAACATCCAGCCTAAACTTCTGGTCTAAATGTCTGGTTTGGGAATTTTTCAGGCATGTGCTGCATGATTGACTTCATCAAAACAGAAATCCACTGTTACAGAAAGCATCTTCACTTTTATCTTCTATTCAGCTAATGAATTGTAAATAAGGGGAGAATTTCATAATCAAGAGTGGTTTCAGATTCTTCACAGATCCAGTACAAACGAACTACAGTAAAGTGGCTGTGTTTAGATAATTTAAGACAAGAGCTGAAACCTACTGAAATTAGTGAGCATCCTCCCACTGACTGTGGGCACAGCAGAGAGGATGGGGGAAGGCACAGAAGTGGCCACTCGTTGTGATGGTGGTGTCCAAGCCAGGCAGAGGGAACCCTGGCTTGATGTTGAAAATGTCTCTGCTCCCAGCAGCTGACAGTTCAGCAGCACAATCTCCTCTGGCCTCTCACCGGTACAGTATTGTGTTGATACTAATTGCTCCAATATGAAATGCTCAGAGCTTAGAATTTATTTCTGGCAAAGCAGCATTTACCTATTGAAAACACAGATATAATTTCATGCATCTTTTCCATTTGTAAGAGCATGAATACAAAGAAGACTTCACTTAGTGCCGAGCTCTAAAAGAGAAAAGAATAACCTTAGTCATTCATCAGGAAAATACCATATTTCTGCACTACCCACTCAGCCTGTATCTGTTCCTTTCTCTACCTGTACACAGCCACAAACTATCACCAGCCTGTGCGTGATCCTGTGGTTATCCAAAGCCAGGTTCCCTCCCATCCCCAGCCTGGTGCACAGGGGCAGGGAGTCCATCACACCTCCCTGTCTCAGAGGAGGATCCATCACTCTCTGTTCATCCCAGAGGTTACTCCTTCAAACTCTCCTCTCAGCCAGAACCAAGCCCTGAGAAGATGCACAGCCAGAGGTTACAGCACAGGGCTGGGAGCCTGAAGACACTTACATAGAGACCTGCCACACGTCTTGGGAAAAGTGCCACGAATTTTGCACTTCTGCAATGTGCTTCTGCAGAAACTGATAAAATGCCTCATATTTGCTCTGAGAGCCACTCTCCACAATATGTTTGACTTCAGCACAAAGAGCACCGGGGTCCAGGTGAAGAGACCATGAGTTATCATCTCAGCTCTCCCACTGACTGCCTGTAACATTTCTCTGCTCTTTCTAATTCTTAATAACCAAGGTCCCCAGCCCCTGCCAGGGCACAGATAACTGTAATTTACCAAATGTGCAGCTGCAGTGATGGAGAGGTTGGGCAGGTCATGGCAGGCAGACCTGGGAAGAGTCCACACTGCTGCCAGCCAAACACGCCTCGGATCCACTCAGTCTTTCAGGAGCAGACAGAAAATGATAAGATCACTGAATGTCCATGGAGCTGGCTGGCAGGTCACCTAATCACCACCAAATGAGGTCATGGAAGAAGATTAATGAGTGCATTTTTTTGAATTTCTGATACTATGCACTGTACTTGACATCTGAGATTTTAAAGCTCACTCACAAATATTTATGCAATCTGGAACAACACAAACGATGCTTCTTGCACTGGGTGAAAATTTCAGACGACAAAAGAAGGACTACACCAAATGCTGTCTAATCACCCAATTAGTGAAAAATTGTATTTAAATTCATTCAGATGAGGTGTCAAAAGGAGCATAACTGCAAAATGAGGAACACATAGGTGAAACTGGAAGTTTATGGATCTTAGCACATGCTGAAGAACTTGTCCTATGCCACAGTTGATGAAATTAAGGAGGACAGCACAGAAGTTGTTATTCTGTTTATAGCAAGTCTAAGCCTGCTTAGGACGGCTTTAGAGCAGTCACAATCCATCCTAAAAATTGCATCTCTTTTTTGAGTGGACAGCAATAAAACTAGTTAGAAAAATCAAGTTCTCAGAAGCTTTTCCATGTTTGAATGCAAAGGCTCGAGTCCAGCTCAAGCAATTAGGCATTGCCACAAAATGGGTAATTCCTGACTCTGATAAGAAGCAAGTTCATTGACATTAACTTGTGAGTACAGTCCCCTATTTGCAGAATTTTTTAACAGGTAACTCATAAATGTAAGTTTTAAGAGCCCAAACCTCCACACAAAGCCTCAGCAGGATGCAATGCAGAATACTGTGAACCATTGGTACCTTGGTTTGCAAAAGCACGGCCAAGTCCTTGGTAGGATGATTAAGGAGGAGGAAATTAAAACGAGCTTGATCTGTTTAGCCTAGCAAAATGAGGTTTGAGAGGGGATACAATTATTCTTTATAGGTACATTTGGAAGTAAACAGCAGGGAGGGAGAAGAATTATTTAACTTTGAAGACTGATACTCATACAAGACTGAGGGGCTATAAATTGTTCATGAATAAATTTAGATGGGAATTTAGGAGATTTCTGACAATTTGCAGACCGCTCAAAGGAGATGGTAAAGGCAAATTGATTTGAAAGGAAGCTTGATACATTCCTGGAAAAAATAAGATAGAGCAGAGATGATCTTGGAGGCAAAAATTAAAGTTTTTGATAGAGGATTCAGGAGTTTGAGTTGCTGTGATTGTTCAGATTTGGCTAACACTGACTTGAAAGCCACGTGTCACACTTTACATGGAAGTCCCTGGGAGTTTGATCTTGACCACAAAGGCAGCTGGACCGAGCATCAAATGCTCAAGATCACAAAATAGTTTTCAAGGTGAAATGCTGTGTCTGGGATGAAAGTGGCAAGTTAATTTTAGAAGGCATGTTTGCTGGGATTTAGTAACTGTACATTCTGTCTTTGCAAAGACATGTTTTCCTCTACTTTATAAGAAATTTTCCTGGTTTTAGTGATAAATGAAAGCAAATTGGACAGTTGTGTAATGGCCATTTGTGGAGCAAGTGTAGGGGGGGAGTGTTGTTTGTTTGTATGGAGTTTTTGTTTGGTTGGTTTTATGGTTACATTAATATGTAATATTTTATATGTGTAATATATTTCCACAAAAATGTTAATTAATATATGGAGCCAAATAATACTGGTGAATGTTACATCTGCANCCATGAATTTTGCACCTCTGCAATGTGCTTCTGCAGAAACTGATAAAATGCCTCATATTTGCTCTGAGAGCCACTCTCCACAATATGTTTGACTTCAGCACAAAGAGCACCGGGGTCCAGGTGAAGAGACCATGAGTTATCATCTCAGCTCTCCCACTGACTGCCTGTAACATTTCTCTGCTCTTTCTAATTCTTAATAACCAAGGTCCCCAGCCCCTGCCAGGGCACAGATAACTGTAATTTACCAAATGTGCAGCTGCAGTGATGGAGAGGTTGGGCAGGTCATGGCAGGCAGACCTGGGAAGAGTCCACACTGCTGCCAGCCAAACACGCCTCGGATCCACTCAGTCTTTCAGGAGCAGACAGAAAATGATAAGATCACTGAATGTCCATGGAGCTGGCTGGCAGGTCACCTAATCACCACCAAATGAGGTCATGGAAGAAGATTAATGAGTGCATTTTTTTGAATTTCTGATACTATGCACTGTACTTGACATCTGAGATTTTAAAGCTCACTCACAAATATTTATGCAATCTGGAACAACATAAACGATGCTTCTTCCACTGGGTGAAAATTCCAGATGACAAAAGAACTACACCAAATGCTGTCTAATCACCCAATTAGTGAAAAATTGTATTT
The DNA here is from genome assembly GCA_013390025.1 of Pitta sordida. Lineage (NCBI taxonomy): Eukaryota > Metazoa > Chordata > Aves > Passeriformes > Pittidae > Pitta > Pitta sordida. Next base: position 228,843 of record WEKX01024850.1, read on the forward strand.
AAATTCATTTGACGAACCAGGTGAGGTGTCAAAAGGAGCATAAGCTGCAAAATGAGGAACATACAGGTCAGGTGAAACTGGAAGTTTATGGATCGTAGCACATGCTGAAGAACTTGTCCTATGCCACAGTTGATGAAATTAAGGAGGACAGCACAGAAGTTGTTATTCTGTTTATAGCAAGTCTAAGCCTGCTTAGGACGGCTTTAGAGCAGTCACAATCCATCCTAAAAATTGCATCTCTTTTTTGAGTGGACAGCAATAAAACTAGTTAGAAAAATCAAGTTCTCAGAAGCTTTTCCATGTTTGAATGCAAAGGCTCGAGTCCAGCTCAAGCAATTAGGCATTGCCACAAAATGGGTAATTCCTGACTCTGATAAGAAGCAAGTTCATTGACATTAACTTGTGAGTACAGTCCCCTATTTGCAGAATTTTTTAACAGGTAACTCATAAATGTAAGTTTTAAGAGCTCAAACCTCCACACAAAGCCTCAGCAGGATGCAATGCAGTATACTGTGAACCATTGGTACCTTGGTTTGCAAAAGCACGGCCAAGTCCTTGGTAGGATGATTAAGGAGGAGGAAATTAAAACGAGCTTGATCTGTTTAGCCTAGCAAAATGAGGTTTGAGAGGGGATACAATTATTCTTTATAGGTACATTTGGAAGTAAACAGCAGGGAGGGAGAAGAATTATTTAACTTTGAAGACTGATACTCATACAAGACTGAGGGGCTATAAATTGTTCATGAATAAATTTAGATGGGAATTTAGGAGATTTCTGACAATTTGCAGACCGCTCAAAGGAGATGGTAAAGGCAAATTGATTTGAAAGGAAGCTTGATACATTCCTGGAAAAAATAAGATAGAGCAGAGATGATCTTGGAGGCAAAAATTAAAGTTTTTGATAGAGGATTCAGGAGTTTGAGTTGCTGTGATTGTTCAGATTTGGCTAACACTGACTTGAAAGCCACGTGTCACACTTTACATGGAAGTCCCTGGGAGTTTGATCTTGACCACAAAGGCAGCTGGACCGAGCATCAAATGCTCAAGATCACAAAATAGTTTTCAAGGTGAAATGCTGTGTCTGGGATGAAAGTGGCAAGTTAATTTTAGAAGGCATGTTTGCTGGGATTTAGTAACTGTACATTCTGTCTTTGCAAAGACATGTTTTCCTCTACTTTATAAGAAATTTTCCTGGTTTTAGTGATAAATGAAAGCAAATTGGACAGTTGTGTAATGGCCATTTGTGGAGCAAGTGTAGGGGGGGAGTGTTGTTTGTTTGTATGGAGTTTTTGTTTGGTTGGTTTTATGGTTACATTAATATGTAATATTTTATATGTGTAATATATTTCCACAAAAATGTTAATTAATATATGGAGCCAAATAATACTGGTGAATGTTACATCTGCAACCAACATACTGTATGATCTAAAAGCTTATTTACTTTGATTCTGCACTTTGTCCCTTTCATTTATAGATACAAATTATATATGAAATGTAGTTTTCCTTCTACAAAAACATCTGCATGTAGGATGTTCACTATAAGTACTTCTAAGCAACTCTATGTTTTAAATTTACTGACCATCCCTTTAACTGCCTCCTGTAAAGTTTTTAATGTGTCCGACAACCACAAAGGTTTTTCCAAAGACTGTCCACAACACAGTAGATTTTTTATTACAGAATACAAAAATTAAATTATAAAGGGATACATTTGCAAAAAAATGCAAATTTTTGCAAGCTCAGTACAGGTTTGGATGTGATGATTTCCACATTTATTCAAACATATCCTTCTTTCCATTATTCCTTTATCCCTTCTAAACCCACCATGTTTATCAAAACATCTTCAAATATTCTTGCAACCCCCTGCACTAAACCTGTTTTCTTTTCCAACACATTTCAAAACGGGTCATTGCCACAGTGAGGATTTTAGTGCAATCCATCAATCTCACTACATTATGAACATCAGTAATGACAGAAAAACCTTCCTGGAATTTTTCTTGCTTATTTGGAGAGGGGAAATGATGAATATCATGATATGTTTGAGCACAGTGTTCAGGAATTGATTAAGGCAACTAGACAGAGAAGGCTGACTCAGGTACACGATACCCCCTGTTAACCTCCGGAAAGGCTCAAGGACTGATCCTCAGACAGTGGAAATTCTGGTGCTGATACTGAAATTGATGGGTTATTCTAATTTATATGACAGGAGATCTTGGGTGATTAACCCTGCACGGCGAGAAACACACACAAAAAAACTTAAGAAGAGAGGGAGTGACATTGACTTTGTGCCTTCTCTCCTCCAGCAAGAACGTGTGTCACACTGGTCTCAATGAGCTGCCTACGCGAGCGCCGGTGCTGGATGTAACACCCATCCGTCTTCCCAGGTTTACACAGCCATCCTCTAGACATCTTGTTCTTGCATTTCTCCCCTCTTTTATCCCTCCAGCTTATTTAGAAAGCGCGGAGGCACATAATGATGGAGATAACTCTCCTGTACCCTGCGCAGCACGTTCAGTGGCTATCAATGTCAGCCTGTGTGTGCTCAAGGACTGCGGCGCAGAGACTGAATAATGTGTCTGGTGGCAGCATCTAAATATAAAATTATCTCTCTACCTAGAAAGTGTTAACACATTGAGAGCAGAACCTGACTTTTGCACCTATTAATGTATGGTAAGTTTACACGCTGTGACTTAAAGATGTAGGCATGGCTGCATGTTTTATTTACAGACAAGGGGTAAATACACAGGCTTCTATTATTTTTAGCACTGTAGCCTGGAAATTTAGAGAAATTTAGAGAAATTTTGAAACAGAGGAGAAGAAAAGGGAAAAAAAAGTTGTGGATCTAACTTTTGTTTCAAATGAGTTATAAATAGATCAGTCTCTCATCTGGGATACAGAGGAAAATATACTCAAGATCATTCACTACCCACTGTAGAAGGAGAAGTAAACTAAATGCAGCAGTAACTGCATTAAAACTGCAGCATTTTCCAAGACCTTGTCATCACAGAAAGTGCATCTCTTGCAAGTGCCAACTCCCCCCGCGCTCCACGTTCTTATATCACATGGTTATTACTCACCCCTGATCCTCCTGCATTCAGCAGCATGATAAAGCCAATTAAGTAACAATGGATCCATAGATTTTTTTCCTGCCACTGTGTTAAAGATGTGATATCACACCATCACTGCCTAAATATGCACCATGAAGAGCCTGATCTCCTTGGCTCTGTGAACTTAATGGAGCCACCCCAGCTTTTCAAGGGAGCATGGCGGGAAAGTGGAAAACACAAGCACTGTTCTGCCTGCCTTGGCAGGAACAGACACACTGGTTGTTTTATTTTACTCAACTCTACTGCATTTTTTTAGTTTCATTAATATTAAATACCTAATAAGCCAATAGGTAGGAGTTGAGACTCTTTTACTTTAAAATAGCCACTTAAAAAGTTTTTCTCATTCTACAGTTATAAATTATTCTTAAATAGCTGTATTTGAAACTGTTGTGATTATGAAGGTTACCGAAAGCTCTAGGCATAGAATCATAGACTGATTTGAGTTGGAAAGGACTTTAAAGTTCATCTCATTCCAACCCTCCTGCCATGGGCAGGGACAACTTCCACTAGACCAGGATGGTCCAAGACCCGTCCAACCTGGCCTTGAGCACTTCCAGGGATGGGGGTGGCATCCACAACTTGTGTCAGTGTCTCATCACCCTTACAGGCAAGAATTCTTCCCAGTATATCATTGAATCTCATCTAATCCTGCCCTGTGTTGGTTTAAATCCAATTCTCCTTGTCCTGTCACTCTATACCATTTTCCACAGTCCCTCTCCAGCTCTCCCGGAGCCCCTTTAAGCACAGGAAGGGGTTCTAAGGTCTCCCCAGAGCCTTCTGTTCTCCAGGCTGAACACCCCCAGCTCTCCCAACCCGACTCCAGAGCAGAGGGGCTCCAGCCTTTGGAGCATCTTCATGGTCTTCTCTGGACTTGCTCCAGCAGCTTCACATCCTTCTTACATTGATGGCCCCCACACTGGACACAGCACTGCAGGTGGGATCCCATGAGAGCAGAATAAAGTTATCATCCAAAAATAACTCCTCAGCAGCAGGTAATCCATGCTCAGAATTCAGATCCTCCCACAGGACACTACCTCTTTGGAGACAGTCTTTTGGAAAAAAATGCCAGCAATCCAAATCCCAGCAATGAATCAGTTATTTCAACAGTACAAACTCCTTTCCATCACTAAAACGTTGCTGTAACACAATGCTAGAAACTACATGCATTTCAGCTGACTATTCATATCATATCACAGCCAAAAAAGCATTAATCTAGAAATGGTTTCAAATAGGTAGGACTATAGGATCTGAACTAATGATTCATAAAATCATTTGCAGCTATTAGTCTACAAGGATAAGTGCTGCTAGTGCTTTTATTCCAGTGCTTGGTGTGGTACCATCAATTTAAAATCTATCTCATATGCTGTGATGGATTTATGTATGCAGTGGAACCCAGAGCAGCCTTGTCAGGATGTTAAAATCTAGATTGCTATATACAATTACAGATGTCACAATATGAAATAACAATCGAAGACACTTAGAGGAAAAATCAAAAAAAAATCCTGTGCACACCATGCAGGAAGGTAGTTGTTTAATATTCCTGTGTCATACCGAGATTATTTCACTTGATGGAAATGATGTATTTTCACATAACTTGATCTAAGGTTACATCTCTCATGAAAATGATTTGCAGCCTTGAAATCCCTGAGGATGGGGAAAAGTAAGAGGGATATTTTTAATGGGCAGATGTCATTCCTGTGAACGTTTTACCAGCTGTCGATACAAACTCTGCTGGCTGGACTCTATCATGAAAAAACAGTTGAAAAGACCTTAGTTGGCAGGTATTTTCATTCTTAACCTTTTTCTTGAGTAGCAGAAAGGCAGAAATATGCAGTGCTAGGCATAACTAGCAGCGATCATATTATGTAGGTGAAAACAGTCACCGAGCTGAAAGAAATGAGCTGGTTTAAGGACAAACCTCTTAGAGGACACACCATGGTCCCTCTGGACACAGATTTGGTCTCCAAGACCTCACAGCACACAGGAGCTCATTCCCACCCCTCCCCAGTGCAACCTGAAAGCAGCACATTTCTATCTGCATAATAAATTAGATTAAATGGTTGAGGTGTTGGGAGACTCATAAACCCAAGGGATTGCCAACTTGATGAAGACTTTATTTTTAAGTCACTAAATGACATCTAATCATAGGAAGAGTAATGAAGAAATCACAGTTGTCTGGAGACCTCATCAGGCTGACAGACACGTTAAATCCATTTTCTGCAGGACAGACGTGGGGAACACAAAGCAACAATACAATGTACACGGTTATTCAGGTCAAGGGCAACTTGTCCAGGAGATGATTGAAGGGGCAGAGAGAGACACGAATCATTTCAGCCTTTTCAAAGTGATGGCCACCCAACAGCTCAGGGAATCACTTGCCATAAGGTAAGAGCACTCGACCCCCTTCTTACAAATGCAAGGGGCCTCACCAGGGTTTGGCTTTTGGGGGCTGTTCCTACTCCCTGGCACTTCTTTGCAATGAGTGGGCTGAAAAAAGGACAATCTCCAGTGAAGACAGAGAGTGTATGTCTGGCAGTATGAAAACAGTAAATGTGCATTCTGAGGACTTCAATTCAGCAACGTTTAAACTTAATTAAATTATTTGTATTGTACAATTAATTATGCTAAACTCCCTAAGCCTTGAATGAACGTACTTTGCCTTTTAATCTAAATAAAACACATGCATAGAAAACCAGCAACAGCAGAGCAGTCCACTGCTGCTGCCAAGACTAGCAGAATTTGAGACTCACGTGACCTTTCAGAAGCAATGCTGAGCAAACAAACAAACCAGGGGATAAACAAAAAGAAAAGAAAAAAGTGCTAAGAAAGGAGAAAGTGCATGTGGCATTTTCTCAGGACATCAACACCTTGTTATTCAGGAGAAGCAAATGGTCTCTACCCAGCTGCCTGGAAAGTTAAAGAAATAGGTAGTAAGGAAGCCAAATCTCCTTTTGAGGTTCATTGTCTTTGTCCCTTACAACTTGCCCAGTGAAGGAAACTCAAAAGGTCAGAGCCATCGAGCTGCCTGCTATAACTAGCTGGTTGGCTGGGAAGAAACCACCAGTGATTCAGAGTTTATCTGTGTTATAAGAGAAGACTTAGTGCTTACTTTGGGGCACAGGAAAGATTTGTGAAGTCTCCCCTTTTTCCCAGTAGGAGGAAGGAATCAGTTCATTGCAGGTCTGTATCTGATTTGAAATTACACAGAGCTATATACACATAAAACCTCATCACCCTTTTACAAGAGTAGCTGTCATTTTTATTCTAATATTATGACTATAACCCTGTGGCTAGTTAATGCTTCTGATATTTAATCACAGAGTACAAACCATAATTGTTTTATTTCTAATATGTCTCTGACCTCTGTCTTCCAGATGATGAACTATATAACTGGTTTTCAAAACATATAAATGTGTGTAGATTTTCACATACACCTACTTACCATAAATTTCTGAAAACATTAAACTACATTAAGCATTAACGTTGGAAGATTTTGAGCTATACATGAAGACGTTCTTTCAAAATTTTTAAGACTATGGGTAAAGAAACAGAAATGACATTTACATATTGAACTGGCCATTTCTATAGAGGCACTGAAGGGATGATATTAAAATTCCCTCTGCTTGCTCTAAAAGTCACACCAGTAGGTTTAATCTACAATGTTAAGATCCTGTAAAGTCTTTCATTTTCTTAGGCACACTTGGATCTTGCAATCAGTACTGAATCAATGTTTGTGTAAAAAGCCTCTCTAACATCTCATTCACTTGATAGGTCCTTTGGGGCATAATATTGTTCCTTCTGCTATTATGGACCATTGCCTTCAAATACTGTAACATCTGTGGTACATGATTACCAACTTCTCGGGCCAAATTAGTCCCTGGTGTAATTCCACCGAATCTGATCAGATTGTGGCAGGGTGAGTCTGACTCTATGCCTTTCCACATCTCTTTTCAAAAGTTACAGTGCAAATGGTTCAGTTCTTCACTATACTTAAAAAAAAAAGCCAAGAAAATTTGAGGCCTAGAAAGGTAAAATCCAAAAAACTATTGTCATTGTTCTTATCATTATTTTGTATTTAATTCCCAGTTTTCTATATGGAAGCAGCCATTATTCATTTTCTCTATCTCAAGACATAAACCAGAAAAAAATGAAGTTTAAGACTAATTGGAACTTGATATTTCTTCAGCTCTTTTGGAAAGAAGCCTAATACCCCAGCTGTGCTTTCAAGTGTGGATTCTTTGGGAGACAAAATGAAGAACAGAAATCCAGATGGGAAAGAAGAGGAGAAGCTTCACGCATCCTTAGGGAGTCTTACACATCTCTTTAAAGAATACTTGGGGGAAAAAGCTATATTTGGATCCATACAATAATTTAGGTTGTAAGGACCTCAGGAGGTCTGACCCCCTGCTCTTACAAGGTCTGACTTAAAGTCAGATCAGGTTGGAGAGCTTTGTCCCCACCATTTCACCTCACCCTGGGGGGAGCACTGCAGAGAGCCAAGATTCAGGAGAAATCCCAAACAGGGCTGTAATTGTTATTAATTGTAACAGCTGGCTCATCAAGAGGGGTATTTTCCACAGCTGGAAAAGTGGCAGAAAATGGGATTTATTGCAAAGCTGTGCCATAGCTGCAATGGGAACAGACCACAGGGAAGAGCAGGATAAAAGAAATACTGCCCGGGGCCGAGCACAGCCTTGAGCACTACACAACTGGAGAAAATATGAGAGGCTGAAGAAGGCAGCATTTATCCAGAGGAGGAAGGAAAAATGAGAGAAATAAAGCTCAGTGGAGTGTTGAAATTTGTCAGAAATGGCAAAGAAGGATCACTGAGGAAGAAGAAAAATCTGGATGTAAGGGTGGGAAACAGATTCTCTGTCACACAGCACGTGCTGATGGCAAGTGTCTCATCAGTCTGTTTTCAACATCAAAGAAGAAAAGAGAGAGGGGAAAACCCAGAACATAATTCATATGGTTATTCTAAATCCATGTATGTGTTGAGCAGAATATGCCAGACTGAAGTGATAATGCAAGCAATCATAAATCTACCCAGCTCAGACACCCAAGTGGATCTTCTGAAGTTCTCATTTGTGTGGACATGTACAACCAAACAGATATCAAAAGGAACATAAAAGCCTTTGGATAGGAAGAATGTGAAGGTGAGTAAATAGGAACAAAGGAACTGGGCTGAAATGGGCCAAGACTTTGCACAGAAGGTGCTGCCACTGGAGCACTGCAGCTCAGAGAGGAGATTTCTGTCTGGAGACAAACTGTCTGGATTGCCATAGGCACTGAAAAACTGTCCCTTCTCCTGCTACCAAATGATTTTGAATGGAATTACAAATGAGCAGCACTGATGAAAAAATCAGCCCCGTTGATCGATAAGACTCTTCTATAGTGGGCACACAAGAAAGGCTTAGAAAATTCACCCATACAGCAGTTTATTGCACCATAAATTACCATAATGATTCCCCCCTCCCCCCAAATAAACACATGCTAAACATTGTAAACCACACAATAGTTGAAAAAAAAATTTTTCCAGCAAGTATCTCCCACCTTATTTCCAGTAGATACAATTTGTAGCCACTATCATTGCTGTAAGATTCAGGGGTCTTTCTTCCAAGCACAATGATATTTTAAGTGTTATTAACATAAATGATGGTTTCTCACAACCACTGACAAGACATCACCTCCTTGTTGTTTCCTAAGTGTCATATTATTCTATAAATTATTTAGTTCTGTCAGATACTTTCATAGAAGACTAATAATTATTGCACCATTGTAATGATGGATAAAAGTATGTTGTAATTGATTAGGAAATACAGAGTTATTGATTAAATCAGGCTAGTGAAATCCCATGATTCTTTTTTATTTTTCTTCATGATATGACGAAAATAATTTATCAGTTGTACAATCTTGTCCTAATACCTGTAGCATAATTTAACTTTCATTGTTATCAGGAATCTTCAAGGGCAGTTTATGACCTTGGCTAGCTATAGCTAGAAATAAAACCACTTAATAAATTCCTAGAATTTACATACTTTTTCTAAAAATAGAATATATGCTATATAATATGCAGATAATATATGCTGAAAAAGATAAGTAACTTAGGGAGAAAAAAGGGAAATAAATGAGACTTTTTTTTTTAAAAAAAGGGGGAAATTAGCTTTTTAAAGATACTGGATGTAGAACAGAGATTCATAACTTCCTCATGGCTTTTTTTAAACTGATGCTTCCACTAACAAGGCATATGGAAAGGCACAAGGACAACCACCCGATGAGACAGGACTGGTCTGCTGAAAAGTCAAAGTCCTCCAAAATGCTTCTGTCCATGCTCTTGATTTTTTTTTTCCTTTTTTTTTGCCTACTCTGAAATGATTGTACCTTTTAATAATGTTTTTTTTTTAAATATATTATTTTTGGCAGCAAGTAAGAATTAACAAAATAGTTTTAATAAAAACATTATGCCTTTGCTTAAAATACAAAACTTTTCCATGACAAGCAGTTCTTCATACTTTTGGCAAGGTTATCCATGATTGCCTTTTTATTTTTGGCTATTACAGAAGCTAATGGCATACTAAAAATCTTCTTTCATGTACAAATTAATTGTGTCCTTTTGCAATTCATATCAGCCTGCATTACTTCTCGTTCTGAGGCTTTTAAAAGGTTTATATGGAACCAATGGATGTTCTCCTTCATTGTGCACACCACTCCAATTACCCACTTTCCACAAGCTAAAAGCAAAAGGACTATAAATGTTGAATACAGCCTGTTGTCAACACGCGGTAATTTGGCAGAAAAATTAAAAAATTCTCTTCAAAATTATAAAACAAACAAAAAAACCACCCTTAAACTCTGAGAAAGCTTTGGAGATTGCTGGTAAATTATTTTTATATTTAGCAACTACAAAGAAGGATGTGCTGCTTAATGATGGAACAGGGTGTTTGCAATTTGCAAAGGTCTGAGCTTTACTCCTGTTTCTGAGGAAAAAACCCACATTTTCCGCTCTTTCCTCGCCATTAACGGAACTTCAGCCTTCTCCTTTCTGAACACCAGTTATTTGCAAAGGAGAAAAGGTTTTCTTTCACATGCTGAAAAGCCTCCTCAACGCACTGATGGGTGCAAACATTGTGGTGGGCACACCATGAGGAGCCAGGGGATCTGGTGGACACACTGAACTCCTGCTGCCCCATTTGGGATGGGCATCCAGAGACATTTCCTGAGAACTCGGGACAAGCTCTTGGTATTACTGGGGAACAAGCCCTATGGGGAGTGACTGCAGGAGCTGGGGTTGTTCAGCCTGGAGAAGAGGAGGCTCAGGGGTGACCTGATTGCTGTTTACAACTACTTGCGGGGATGTCGCAGCCAGATGGGTGTAGACCTCTTCATCCAGGCTGACGACACCAGAACGAGAGGGCACGGCCTCAAGCTACGCCAGGGGAGGTTCAATCTTAACGTTAGGAAGCGGTTTTTCACAGAGAGAGTAATTGCATATTGGAATGGGCTGCCCAGGGAGGTGGTGGAGTCGCCATCCCTGGAGGTGTTTAAGAGAAGACTGGACGAGGAGCTTAGTGACATGGTCTAGATGATGGGAGGCTCGGATGGACGGAGCGTGGTGCGATCCCTGGGTGGGTGTTCGCTTGGAAGTTGGACTTGATCATCCTTGTCAGTCTCTTCCAACTCGGAATGACCTGTGAACCTGTATTCCTTTATTTCTAAATAATACCTCCTATGATCTAAATGAGATCATTAATTTTTCAGCAATTGGTTAAAACTTTTTCACATGTTCCATAACACCAGGCAGATTAAGTTACAGAGATGGAGAGGGTTGCCTTCCATGCAGCCACTATTGCTGCAGAGGCATCAGCAGGAAATTTGGGAAATTAGATTCATATGGGTAGAAAGAGGCATTGCCTACCAACCCTGGCAATTATGTGTCAGGGTATGAGATCCTGAGTAATAGATATGTGTGATTCAAGCACTGCTACATTATTATCAGCCAGCACTGGGTTGTCTCATTTTCTATACCCTGGAAATTAAAATTTTTAAGAAAGCAATCAAAATGTACATACATATATATATTACCTCAGTTTCTCAGCTTTATCTTCACCAAATAAAAAAAAAAGTAGGGTTTTTTTGTACAAGAGTGTTGACATTTTTAAGGAAGGAAAAAAACAATTTTCTGTTTCTTTCCCTCTTAGCATTTCATGCTTTGTGTCATTCCATAATATACATGACTAGGTTTAATACTCAATCGTTTCCCAAATCCAATTTGACTACCTAACACGGTTTAATTTACATGATGATACAATTTCTCACACCAGAAAGCATAGTAACCCTTCTTCTTTGGAGGTTAATGGTGATCTAGCTTAAAGCCCAAAAGATAATTACAAGGAATGTGCTTCAGGTGACAAAGTGCTTTTGACAATCCCAGACTGTTGATAGCTTTTTAATTATACTTCTTGCCACCATAGGAAACAGTGTGCTTTCTCCTAAACAGTTTGCAGGCATCTAGGGTTTATTTATTTATTTTTCAATAAATTGCTATGCACTGTAATCAATATTTTAACTGACTGCTACCCCGGGCTCTGCTCTCTCTCTTCTGTTCGGAGGAGAGATTAAACTTTGGGTTAATTTCGCTCCCCCTCCCATATAAAATGAAATACAAAAGAGCATCAAGAGAAGAATACAAACATTTATTGACTTGCTTCTTATCTTCTGCACCCATCTGATATTCTGTGACATTTAGAAATTGAAACTTTGCAGGATTTTTAGGTGCGAGCTTTGCTAACAGAGAAGGTCAGGCTCTTAAGCAACAGGGAAGTTTATGATTATTAAATATGTCCAACTAAGAAGGAAAAAAAAGTAAAAACTCATGGCTGTTTTCGCGTATTCCGAATATTTTCTGCCCTTGAAGTACTCTGTGGGTAATAAAAAAGGCTGATTTGGTCAAGAGCAGAAAGTAATTGTTGTAAATGGATGTGGTACACGGCAGGAGCAATAATGTGCAGGGGCACCCATTTTCCATTCACTTTATATGCAAGTGTTGATTGTTTTTTATGCCACTGAAATTAGTTTCCCACTAGTATTTATGTGTCTTACAACAAATTGTTTGTCACTTTCCCTGATTAAATGTGCTCTTAATAACACCCAACTTTAAAAGTCTTTCCAATTTGGAGCCCACCGTTCAATCATGACGCCTGCCCCTCCCAGCACCTCTCACTTGTCCTTAAATAAACACCTCTATTACTTACAGAGAATGGCAGGAAAGTAAAAAATGAGACCTGGATGTAAGTGCTTCTAAAACAAAACAAAACAAAAAGTATTGGAATAGAACCAAAAATGCAGAAAAACAATAATTGCTGTAGAAATGAGTTAGAATAGTAACACTACCTGTTCCCTCAAACAACCCTGAATCTTACTGGTCTCCCTGCAGGTCATAATAAATATGCAGAGGAAACAAAGGTCTCTGTTGGGGCTCATAGGAAATGAAAGAATTCAGCACAAAGGAAATGTGGATGGCCAAGGATTTTCTTCCTTTTCTAAGTCCCAACCCTTGTTTAGCTCAGACTCAGATCTATTTCCAAGCTGTTGGAGGTCAGGTTGGATGCAGCTCTGAGCAGCCTGGTCTAGTGGAAGGTGTCCCTGCAAATAGCAGGAGGTGGGACAAGATGATCTTTAAGGTCCCTTCCAACCCAAACCATTCTGTGAGTCTAGGAAATACATCATTTTAAGGTAATGGCAGGAATTCTGAAAGCTGGAATACACAGCTCAATCTGGGTTTGTCCTATTCATTGTCAGCCCACGCAATTAATCCCTGGGGTAGCTGAGTACCTGAGACCATCAGGGAGATACCTTTGGCATGGGCTTGGGGGTTTTCCAGCGAAGCTGTGCAGTTCAGGTGCTCCCATTCCTGTGCTGGACCAACTTTACATGGCTCATTCCTGTCAGCAGCAATTACGGCAGTGCAGCTCTGCTAGCAAAACCTCTAAACATCAGTATAACTTACCCTAGTTCCTCTGTTCAACGTTTTTTTCCCCCCAAATATAGCTCATATTGGCTCACTGAAATAACTGCTACTGAAAAAAAGTTTTAAAAAATTTAAAAACCTCAACCTCCCCTCAAAAACCTCCAGTATCCATCTGGGCCAGTTCCCCTATCCAAGGGATTGCACAGGATCAGCTTAAAGAAGCCACAGACGGTGTGTGCTCCTGCAGACAAAGAAACAAATGAGAAAGACTTAAACATTGTATGAAATTTATGATGAGTGAAATTTGTCGATAAACAAGTGGCTTAAGCTACTCTACCCTTGCAAAAACTAGACTGGAATGAACTCCCCCAACTAACTCCAAGGCACATCTTTGCTGTGGATTTACCATATATTTACATTCTTGTCATAAATGACCTTTTATTTTTATTATGTGATGCTTGCTCTTATTAAAGCCTAGTAACAGCGGAGGGTGGATTTTAAAAGCATGTCATAGAGAATATTCAGCATTTCTATTTCTAAAAAAAAAAAAGAAAAGAGCTTTGCATACGGCATTGATCAAACTTCAAAAGATGTGTTATCGCCTACAGTGTGGTTACAAGGGAGTGCATTATCACTGATGATATATTTTAATCTGAAAAGAATAAAAACCCCTTTTGTAAATACATTGCAGCTACACCGAGTTACTGCAGTTAGAACCCTGCTACTTACTCCCTGTGAAACCCAACACTGTGTGGTGCTGGTGGAAATCAGAGTGGTCTTATTCTGTCTGATTTATTTGAAGTTTCAAGGACAGACTGAAATAGCAAATGGCATCTTAGATTTGCACTCGTTTCCCCCAGTATAGACATATGTAGGTTAATAGATAGATAGAGCAATTGGGACTGAGACACATTATGTAAGTTAAAAAAGTACTGAGTGTGCGGGTTTTTTTTCAGGCCCACAACAAAAAGCTCTGAAAATAATAGTGGCTGATACTGGAGTTCACGTTTCCCTCCTGGCTCTGTAGATCAGAGCAGCACCTCACAGTAAGTAAGGCTTAAATTAGTCTCCACTATATTGAAAAACTAGAGTAAATGAGATCCAGTTTAGGCCAGGACACTGAACCACCTTTTTTTTTTTTTAACTTCTGATGTAGTCCTCGGCTCCTCCAGCAAGCTTTTTATCACTCACACAGATAAAATGCATTATGGATATTGCAGGATTCAGGAGTTTGGGGATTGCTGTGTGTTCTCCTTAATAAGTCTAATCAAAAAGCAGAAAGTCAGAATTACAACTACTTTCTAAAATTCTTCCTTTCTAAAATTTCTTCCTTTCCTCTGCCCTTCCTCTATAATTTCCTCTTCATATATCACACTGTCAAACACTTTCATGTGGTCATCACAACATTGGATTTACTTCCCTCCCACAGTTGATTTTCTACACGGGCAAACATTTTCACATTTATTTTTTTCTGTCACATTATCATCATGCTTTCAAATAACTTAATGACAGTATACTCCACATATGATTTTGCTGCAACAAAAACACCTTCTAAAACAGACTTCAAATAGCTTTCAATGTCACTTCTTCTGACACCAGGCTGCTGTGAAATCTGCACGGGATGTTTCTACTCTCTCTAGACAGCTGTACACTTCCAAAGCTACACAAATCAAAGGAGTGCATAGTGGATTGTAAGAATTCAATACAGGTTTCTACCCACAACGGTGATTTTAATATCAGGTATTTGTGTAGCTGCTTTGTATTATTTACACACAATTAAAATTTGCATTATCTGCGCTGAGCTTATTAAAGGTTTCTTATGATTCAGCCATTTACTCAAGGTCCTGCTGCAAGCTTGACATTCAGCTCGAGCACAGCCTTCCCCTTTGAGACCAACTTTTCCTCCATCACTGACTTAAAGCTTTTCTTTCCAAAGGTGCACAGAGGCAACAAGCTCCTCAGTAAAGTCTTTACTCGGTATTCCTCCACCTTTAATTCATGGAGGTTAGCACTAGGAGCTGTATCTGTTCTTACAAAGGCTGCAAGACTTAAAATAAAGAGGTTTGGTTTCTGTGTTACCAAATAGTGTATGGCATCAGCAGCACGTGTTCTGCGCAGGAAAGATGCAGAGACAGAACCCCCTGAACCCAACACGAGTCACACAAGTCGGCTGGGCAAACTTCTATAATGTCTGAGTCCTACTTTCAACCCTGTTTCAAATATAAGGATCACACCTGCTAAGACACGATCCTTATGTCTGCACAAATCCATTTTTCAATCAAATCACATCTTTTCTCAGTTGTTTGTTTGGGGTTTTTTTTGTCTCTGCCATATGCATAATGATCGGGTGGCAGCTGAGAGGAGAAGAGGCTGACATGTTCATCACTGTGAAGGATGGCCTCCTGTCACCTCAGCTCTGACAGAATGGTCACGGCCTGAAAGGGCCTAATGAATAAGGAAGGTTGGATTTTGTCCTTCCTCAGTGAAAAGCTGCAATAATGCCTTTTTTCCACTCGATGCAGCAATGAAATATCACAACAAGCAATCCTTCTTAGATCTGCTTCCACCAGGCGCTAAGTCTCTATTTTTTTATGAAATTGAAGAGTTTAGTTAAACAAAAGCAGCAAATTTCAGGCTGCCCCTTAGCAGAGGACTGAAGCAGAAGGCATTTTCAGCCACGCTACCCAAAGAGGCCAGGGGAAAGGTGCAGTGCTCCCCCCTTCAAATTGGAAACACCCATTTACTTTCAAGGATACCCTTCCTGGAGCTATGAAAGCCTGCAAAAGGTCATTTGTCAGGGTACCATCCAGTAGTACATCTTGTCCTTCTAATAAGAAGGATTTCCTTCCTCCCGTGATAAAGAAAGAGAAACAGGAGTGCTGAGCTAAAATTTCTCAAATTGGCAGTAACTCTGACTTTTATGGGTGCTCTAAGAATATGATCTACACACTTGTAGTAGCCAGAAAAGATTTCGTAATTCATTTGGTACAGCAAAAGGTCATCCTTTGGCAGATGGAGTGGATTCAGCGCGTCCATACGTACAGAGGATTAAAAGTGTGCATTTATATGCATAGGCATGCCTTCTGGTTTATGTGTTTTGTATGTATAGTGTGTATGTATTATCCATAATTTGGTACACTGCCATTGCTAATGACTCATCATATGTAGCTCCACTTATAAATCACAATTAGTTTGTGACAGGAGGATGGTAGGAAGGAAAATCCTACAATGCCGGATAAAGCAGACAACTGATTCTCCCTTCAAATACAGGAATTTCCTGTATTTCCCTACAAATACATCTGAAATGTTGGTAGCAGTACAATCTCTTATACTTTTGCTTTTTCAGTTAAGTAGCAATTCAGTCTCGATGCTACAATGAGTCCAGATGCAAGTCAGACATGACCAATGAGTTGTTTTCTTCTTGATGAAAAAATCTAATTTACATATACAGCATATTCAGTAAAGTGTTTCAAATATAGAATGCTCTGACTGTTTTGTGAACTTGCTTGGTTGGGGGGAAGGGGACATGGAATTATCTGGACTCAGCATAGTTTAATTTATTCAAGTAAGATGTGAAGAACAGAACTAATACCTTATATAACATAGATACTTGAACTCTCTTTTCCCAAGTTTAAAAAAGCCCTAAATCTTCAAAATGCACATAAATCCACATTCTAAAAAAAACCCCAAACAAAATTAAGTGGTTGCATAGAATTTGTTTTAAATCAAGCCTGTGTTTGTTGTGTTACATCACCTCATAAATGCAAAATAAACCACTTAACAAGTATAATTTCAAATTGAAAACGAGAAACAGTTTTTCAAAGGAATTATGAAATGGGATGTTTCAGCATTGCCTCATGGGAAAAAAATTCCAGGATTTCCCTCTGAAATAGTGTCCCACCACGGGATAAATCCACATAGCCAAACGGAGCAAGCAGAGACGAGGGGGACTGGGGGCAGTGATGGTTATTTGGAGGAATCGCAGAGTGTCCAGTGGATTGGGATGTGGAGTTGCCCTTGGCATTTCCCTTCTCCATGTTATCCATTGTGCGTGAAATTGGGAAAGTTTGCGGGTGTTTGGGTTTAGATCTGAGATACTGAACCTGAGGCAGAGAAGCCAGGATGGAACCCAACTGGCAGGTCTCAAAAAGCTACTTCAGTACAAGGGGTGATATAGAAAAAAATTCAATGGTTCCACCCGTAGTAAGCAAAACAACCTGCTTTTGGAGTAGTTTTCAGCACTGCCTTGTAATTTGATAGAAAAAATTATACCAATTATTTGGGATACGATGAGTTTTTTAGAAGTTCTTTTAGTTCAGTTTTAATTTTCTTCAATTCACATATTTCCAGGGCATTCAGTGTGGAGGGTAAATTCTTTACCATTTTCCAGTACTATAAATGTACATTGTGCATTAAAACAAAACCCATTGCTTCATGGTACACAGCGCTGGTCAGACCTCATCTTGAGTACTGTGTGCAGTTCTGGGCTCCCCAGTTTAAGAGGGATGTTGAGCTGCTTGAGAGGGTCCAGAGAAGGGCAACGAGGATGGTGAATGGACTGGAGGGTAGGCCCTATGAGGAGCGACTACAGGAACTGGGACTGTTCAGTCTGGAAAAGAGGAGGCTCAGAGGGGACCTCATTGCTGTTTACAACTACCTGCGGGGAGGTTGCAGCCAGATGGGTGTGGACCTCTTCTTCCAGGCTGATGACACCAGAACGAGAGGGCACGGCCTCAAGCTACGCCAGGGGAGGTTCAATCTTAACATTAGGAAGCGGTTTTTCACAGAGAGAGTAATTGCATATTGGAATGGGCTGCCCAGGGAGGTGGTGGAGTCACCATCCCTGGAGGTGTTTAAGAGAAGACTGGACGAGGAGCTTAGTGACATGGTCTAGCCGGGAGGTGTAGGGCTGGATGACGTTGGGCCCCTTCCGGCTCGGAGTGGCCTGCTAGACTGTGAGGGATCTAGGTTGGTGTTATGCTCTGCGATGTGCTCTCGGTCTCTTTACGGGTGTTAGATGGTGAGTTGGACTAGATGATCCTTGTGGGTCCCTTCCAACTCATAATATTCTGTGATTCTGTGATTCTGTGATATGGTCTAAAGATCTGAAAATCCATCCCCCCCCGCCATGCAGCAGTTTTCAGAGCCCCCTTTATCTGTACCTAACACGGGGAATATCAGTGGGAACACGGGTACAGTGGATCACTATGAAATACCAGGCTACAACGCTGCTTTGAGAGTATGAAAAGGCAGCAACCAACTAAAAGGATAAAACACAATAGTCAAATTTTATTTTAAAACCATCTGTGGAAATTATAAGGATTTGTCTATAAAGAAGTCACTTGCAGATGGTGTTTTCAAGAAGAGAACTAAAAAAAAGGAGAGGATGAAGGCAATAAAGTACTGCTCAATTGGTAAATTACTTATGTCTGCTTCTTTAACTTGCTATTACAGAAAATGTGCAATTAAAGAGTTAAATTGCTTCCAAACTTATACAAAATAGTCTAAATAGCCCATATATCTACTGTGTTGGAAATGTCAGGGATTACACAATATAGAAATGTGTTAATCTTGATTTATATCTGCTCGCTAACTCTCTGTAGAAGTGCTGTATGGAGGAGCTGGATGATGCTACAGCTTTTGCTTCTTAAACTTGAAAGGGACTGTTTGGCAAACTTTTAGTGTGGAAATTATATTGGAATTTTAGGAAAAATCACAGACAGGTAGGCAAATCATTATTTTCTTTGCTGGAAGACAAAATTTTAATATTTAATCACTCTGTTGTCTAAGGGTGAAGATTGAGTTCCTTCCCAAAGCATCTCCACAAGGAGATGGCTCTCAGAGAAAGGATGGGTGATGCTGGGGTGATGTTTGTGACAATTCACTCACCTTCTGCTATTATAAAACACCTGGAGTGAGTAACCATCCCTAATCCATCTGAATGGATGAAATATTTTGGGTTATTTTCTTATTTTTTTGCAATTATTTGCATAATATTGATAAAAAACCTACTGGTCAAAAAAGAGAAGTAGTGTCTTTTAACAGGACACAAGAGCTACAAAAGCTTGAGCTTCAAAGAAAGTTACTTTGCATGAAAAAAATCACACTGAAAATATGGTGTGATTCAGCATAAAAAGTCCATACACAAAGAGATGTCTGCAAATTAACTGCAAATTAGAGTATTCCTATTATATGTATATTTATGTACAAAGGAAATTACTGTCTTATGATATTTTACCCTTATTTTTAACATGGTTCCAGAAACTAATGAAAGCAATAGATGAGCATAACCTTCAGGGCACTTGAAATTTTTGAAATTTTTTTAAAACTTGTTTTTCATGAGATTATATCCTATACTTCAGTAATACTATACAGTAAAAAAGTCTAGTACCAGACTGAAGTTTTCAGATTCTGCAAGTCACAGGTTGGACAACACCCAGAATTGGTGTTGTTGCACACAGCTCTGTGGGTGTGTGAGGTGGCGAGGCAAGTGAGACAGGGTTTTTTAAAAAACTGATTAAAAGCAAAAAGTGTTGAAGGCAACAGCAAATACACTGGAGACAGTGGCACAAAAACAGCAATAACCGTCCCTATTAAGGGCTTGGTAGGAGCAATATGAAACTGCCCTCTCTTCCCACACTCCAAACAACGGCTTGGAAAGAACCTTTGGCATAGCACTGCAAATGAAGCCTGTTAACAAGTACATCTCCTAGCTCTTCTGTCTAATTAAATGGAAAAAAAGATTTCCTCGGGAAGCAAAGAGAGCACAAATGCAAATGGAAAGAACAGACAAATAAAGCTAACACACTGTTTCCACAAACATCAAAGAGTTTCCTAAGTGACATTTTGTACACTGTTGAGATTTTGTGCTGGTTACAGCAGAATTTTATTACTGTTTTTTTGTCTGTTTAAGGTACAAATGTGACACTACCTATAATGAAGAGCAGAAAGCCAAGAGATCTAATTTGTAACCAACACAGCGCAGCCATTTATCAGTTCTCTGATAAAGCAAGTAAAAGTTTTCAAATAGTAGAATAATCCTATACTTGGGCTTTTTTACAGAACAAATGATTCCCTATTTACAGTAATTCTCATTCTTACAGGTTTTTAATTGTTATTTTGCACCACTGGATTTACCATTCTGTCCATTTTAGATTTAAACTCTTACTTTGACAACTTCTAGTTTCTATCTGAAAGAAAAAAAATCTTAAAGCTGTAGGTCTCCATTCCTGGAAGTGTCCAAGGCCAGGCTGGATGGGGCTCTGAGCAACCTGGGGTAGTGGAAGGTGTCCCTGCCCATGGCAGAGGGGGTTGGAAAAAGATGACCTTTAAGGTCCCTTCCAACCTAAGCCATTCTGTGGTTCTATGAAAAGCTGATGACATAAACTTCAATGCTACCTACTCTTTAAAGAGTACCTTTTTTATGGTTAAACACTAAATAATGGAATTTTAAAACTCCAGACACAACGTTCTGTTTAAAAGACATTGTGAGCTTTGAGAAATTCTTCATCAACGTATTAACAGCCACTGCCACATTTGGTCTTCACCCTGTACACAGCAAATGGACTAAAGCGTTTCAACCCTCAATGAATTCCTTGTGCCACAACCCCTGCATACCAATAATCAGCTCTGTTTGAGAGTTCTTTAAATTAACGGCATTTGCACAACCGTAGTGAAGGCGATCAAGTTTCAAAACAGCATAAAAATTAACTGCCAAGAAGTCCAGCCTGCTGTAAAAGCCCCTAAGTGCCCCATAATGGCCAATATAAGCATCTTTGCTTCTGCTGGTGTTTGAGTTAACTCGCATGTTATTTTATAGCTCGTTTTGCAGCGATGTTTTGGCCAAGATCTCTCTCTTTATGGCTTTCCTTCCGTAGCATCTCTTATTTACCATTTAATAAAGCATCTCTAATGCCTGACAATAGGAAACCACTGGGAACTTCGCTCCTGCTGCCGCCAAAAACTTCCACGAGAGCCTCACCTTTGACACTAAGGTAGAGAAGAAAGAGTAGAGCAGGACCTTTCTCACTGTAGCTGACCATCCCCAGCTGAGATAAGACAACAACCCTATTAGTACTGACAGTGTAGGATTTGCAACAGGCAGGAGAGCAGGTGTTTAACATCACCTCAGCTCTGCTGGGAGAGCCCAGTGTGTGAGACGTGACATTCAGCATCTCCCCTTTTATCTACACGTGGGTTCCATACAGAAAACACCTCAACACCAACGCACCCTAACACAGGCACCTCTCCAGTGCTCAGCAGGACTGATCCCCCTCTATAACTCAGTTTAACTGTTTATAATTGTTGTGTAAGAGCCTTTTGACATCCATCTGTTCCCACTGGGATGTGCTGGTCCATCCTACTGACAGCATCGATCGAAGTCGCTGGAGATACTCAGCTCATGACTCCAAGCTATGGCGCGAGTCGTTTGCTAAAGCCACTGGGGTCTGATCACAAATACAAGACAAAATGAACTGGGAGAAACAGCAAACACAGACAGTTCAGCAAGGAGACAAGCTTTTCTTCCAGCCCTTTGGACAGAAGGGGAAGAACAGCATCTATTTATTTTTTTTACTTATTTTTCATCTAGTTCGTCGCTTTCCCTAATTAATTCAGCCTTCAGAATTTTATAAGCAATTTAAGCTCTGCAAGGTCACTACATCCTAAAGGGGTTTTAATTTTTTAAATTTGCAGATGGTTATTCACTTCAGACCTGTGAGTTCATAAACACTTTTTGAACTATGTGGTTTACAGTTGTATTCTAATTGTAGCAAGATGAAAAAGGTCTGACTTCTTTTCTTTCCTAGCCCCAGGCGGAATGTTTTTCCTTTCTGCTATACATTTCAGCCTTTCTAAAAGCACTTGGAAGGTAAGAGAAGTAATATAAAGATTTTCCTCCTACAACTCAAGCAGCAAGTCCTTCTACCTGCTGCAAGATTCGTCATACTAGAGTTTACAGATATTTTGAAAAGAGAATATATCGCCTTCTTTTCCTTGACACCAATAGGCACCTGGATTCATTGTTTAATTGCAAGTGCTTTTAGATAAAGTGTCAGTGTGTAGGTGTGAGTGGGAATCAAGACCATTAGCACTAGAAAAAGTTCACAACTACCCTTACTCCAGGTACACTCCCCATCGCTTTTATAGTAGTTGAAAGAAATGCTGAGCAGGAGACGAATGACCAAAGAATTAATCCATTAAAACATGCTAATTGTCTCTACATTCATTAAATTTTTAAATTTTTTAAATATTATTTTTGCTGAACTGGTAATGTCTTAATTAACTGAGAACATTCACTAAATTCTCCTTGAGTTCAATTTGCCCTAACGGGAATGCCATTACTCAGTTACTGCTCACCGGGAACGACATCCAACCAGCTGAGGCACTATTCCTCTCTAAAGAGATCCAAGCACAGTGATTTATGGGCTCCAATGATAAATAATCTTACTTCTACTTTTCGTGGCCAACTGCACCCAACTTTTTACATGTGACACCATTTAATTTCCATGAAATGGAAATGTACGATCCTTTTGCCAGCAAGCCTTGCAGGTCTACTTCCCCTTTGGCATGGAGGCTGATAACACAGAATGAGGTGTTTTCACTCTGAAACATAGTCACTTATGAGCAAAACCTCTCTTAACTCCACAAAGAATGTATCTTCTTACAGAGTACTTAAAATAAGTACTTAAAATGATTTTCCCTTACCCCAACTTCCCTTGATCTTGTATTCAAAATGACCAATCCATTCTGGTTCTGAGCATTAATTAAATTCTCTCCTTTTAAAGTGCATCCAAAATTTCTCTTTTTTTCACCTTTTTGCAGACATTCTAACCCCATGATCTCTACAGCTTGAACAAGAATTAGTGATGTAACCTATTTAATTCATCTTTTGGGACTTCTAAGAACTTGCATTTTTCCTAGTAATCCAATACTCTTTATTTTTAACTGTATTTTATACATGTATTATTGTGTATGTTAAAAATACACACAGAGCAGGATACTGTCAGCGCTTTTTGCAGTGAGTCACCAGCTTCACAGCTGCTGTTCTGAAATAATATATTTAATCTCCAGTTTTTCCAGCTGTGTCCAAACAGACCATTGCTCCTATGCTGAAATCCCTTCACTTTAATGGGTACTATGCACGTATTCCCAACAGGGGCAGACCGCAGAATTAAGTCGCAGTCTGGCTGCCTTTTGTACGTGTCAGGTTCTCATGGAGCTGTAGAGGTAAAAATTGAGAGAAGCTGAAAAAATGACATTGTTGACACTCTGGGCACAGTTATAAGAGCTGAAAGTATGTGCAGAGTATTGAGAAAATAACATTAATTATTTGGATTTCAGGCTGCTGATATGTCCTAAAACAGTCAGAGCACAGAATCACAGAATGTTTTGGAAGGGACCTCAAGGACCATCTAGTTCCAATTCCCCTGCCTTGAGTAGGGACACTTTCCATTAGATTAAGTTGCTTCAAGTCTTATTCAATCTGGCCTTGAACACTTCAAGGGATGGGTCATCCAAAACTTTTTGGGCAATCTGTGCTAGGGCCTCATCACCCTCACAGTAAAGAATTTCTTCCTAACATCTTATAGAAACCTACTCTCTGCCAGTTTGAATCCCTGGCCCACTCACCCTGTCACTATATGGTCTTGTAAAAAGTCCCTCTCCATATTCTCCTCAATCAAGAGCAAGCGGCTTTCCTGATTTCCTCTCCAAAAAACTCCATGTTTACTACTCTGGGATGTGCATCGGTCTCTGTACGGGGGTTAGATGGTGAGTTGGACTACATGATCCTTGTGGGTCACTTCCAACTCATAGTATTCTGCGATTCTGTGATTGTGTGAAGTAGCATGCAAAGACTATGTTTACCCCACTGTTCTCTTCCTGCAGAGGGCGAAATGCATCACACAACTAAAGTCAATGAACCTGTGCAACACCAGGCCAGTTCTGGCACTGTCTTGGGGGGTTGTGACTGACAAAGGCAGTCACAGATACTGATGGCATAAAGCTCATAGAGCACACGAGGAACATTGACTCTCCATTTCAGCTCTGCCATGAAAGTCTTCAAACCTTTTTGCTGCATGCCACTGTTCCAGTTCAAGGAGAGTGTTTCAATAGTTGCAGCTTTAAAAATAGGCACTCTCCATTTCTAAAGTAAAAAAATTAAAGATATAGACTCCAGATAAGCTAAATAGAACGGTCAAAATATCTCTGTAGGAAGTTCTAAGATACCACTGATTAAAAATAAAAATAATTTAGAAGATCAGGTATTGCTGTTTTCTTTACAGTTTCTTTTCTTATTTGCAGTGAATGCTTAGGGAAATCTGGAAATAAAAATCAAGTATTCTTGAATGTCTACTGAAAATGAGAGTGATGAGGCCAACAGGGCTTTTGTCACCCACCCTCTCTGTCAATTCTTCATGTTCTGTATCATAATAATGATATTAATACCATGTCTCACTTGTGCTGTCATTGCCTTTTTCTTTTTAATTTGATATTCAGTAGATACAACCATATGTTGCTGCCAACAGCTCCAAGATCCAAAGGGATCTTGGTGTGTGCTGGTGCTGATTCTGTATCTGAATTCCAGAAGAAACGTGTGGGGTTCACTTCCCATCACCAGCTCTTTGCTTTGTGCAAAGCACGTGTTCATAAGCACATGCAGGCAGACAAATGGGAATCCAACTGACTTGCCATGAAAGAAACCCTGATTTATCTTCGTGCGCATATATGGGCAGCTTTGTGAATCTGGGCAATCCAGGCACAGGCATCGATACGAAAAATGCTGGAGAATTCAGGAGAGACTCATGAAAGGATGTGTGTCTGAATCCAGACTGGGACAGAAAGGCTCAGCAAACAGCTTGGAGGCATTGGCACTGGACTCTCCTGCTCCAAACCTGGAACCGCCATGGCCCAGAACCAACTGAACTGGCAGCAAATGAGAGTTGTGCCCAGAACCTCCCACCTCCATCACCCCATGTATACAGTGCTATGCCAGCACACTCTTCCCCAGGACATACAGAACTTCATGTCCTAAAGAAAATCCTAAAGAAAATCCACTTCTTAACAAAAGGAGGAAAAGTGAATTAAAAACCCCACATAAAACCACTTGCAAGTGTTCATACAGCACAGGCTGGAACGAAGCCTTTTGGAGGCCCTGAATATTCAAATAAAACAACTGTGCTTTCCTTTCCATCAACGTTATCTTCCACATCAAAACCCAAGGCTGGTATTTATTAATGCTGGCCTTAAAAGCAAGTTTAAGGGCTCTGAAGTCTCACTTCCCTGCTCCTGCCCTGCTCTGATGCACCAACTTGGCACATCCCTGCACCATGGGAGCCTCCTGTGAACCATGGAACTGTGTGGATGCCAAGAGCACACTGTGCCAGTCCCACTCCCGGGGAGAATCCTTGAAGAGAAAAGGTAAGGAAACCCCAGGAGCTATGCTAATTGATTTTCCATATAAACAAGTACGTCATTAAATAAGAAACTCAATGGCTTTACTTGCTTGAAGTTAATAGCTAAATGCTCAAAAGGAATTACACTTAAATCCAGGTTAACTCTTAAATCTATATATGTTGCTTATGCTGCAAACTTAACATATGTTAGTCAGGAATAATCACAGTAAATATTTATCTCTTGTATTTATGTGAAACAAAAGCAAATGGAGCTATTTGTCCTCAAAAAAATGTGTTTCAGAATAAACAAAGCCAACTGCTTATATTTTATATGTATTGGGGGAGGCATTTCAAGAAAAGACACGCTGCTTTCATATACACCACATGTGAAAAAACGTATAAATTAAATTAAATGTTGTCTACCAGAAAGGAGCTCAGTGCCAGCCTGAGACAGGGGTCTCTGATGCCCATGACATCTCTGGAGTAGAGAGACATTGTGCCTTTACTCCCCAGGCAAACCTCCACCACTGAGGAGTCCTCACCAAATCACTGGTTGGATCAATCCAAAGCAAACACAGTCCCAATAAAACACTTTTCCTCACAACCCCTCCTTTCACTCCATTTGTAAGACATATTTCAAAACTGAAAAAGACTTACACACACGAAAGAACAGGAAAAGCAAAATGTTTCTTCATTTCAATACTAATAATGTTTCTAATAACTGCTTTCATTCTAAGCATCTTGAGATAGTAACTTTTATATAAAACTCATTAATTTTATGAATTGTAAATTAATGCAATACCTTCCAAACATCTACCTTCGCTAATTTCTACTGTATTAACAGTTCTGTATTACTTGAACATATTTTTCTCATTAGCTGCAACAGCAACAGGCTAGGATTATAAATTTTTTAAATACTGAGGTATTGGATTTTGAAGAATTAAAACCAAATGAATCATCTTGGGAACGATGATGAGATTGTTGCTTGGGCACTTCCTACAGTTTACACAGTAGGCAGATGAAGGATTCTTTTCAATCCATTCAAGTCAATAAAGCATAAGGTGCAATAAGATTACAACTTGTATGTCTTCAAATACCAATGTAAATTCCTGCAACTCCAAAGACAGAGTGAAACATGGAAAACCCAACTCTTTGTAGATTGAGCTGCCTTAGCTGGGTGCTCAAACGTAACCCAGGGTTTAACAGGCGACTTAAAATAATGACAGTAGTCAAAAAGCCATAAGGTAATAGATACAGAAGGTATTAAAAAATAAATTGCATCTAAGCCCCGTGGAACTTCCCTCTGCTGTGGAATTCTTCCAAGACTGGCTCGGCAGCAGAGCACCAACCATTCCCAGCTCAGAACAGCCCCGGATCCCAACAATCCACACTCAGTGCTGCTCACAAAGGTGATCCTCAAGGGCACCTGGTTGAACCTAGCTCAGAAGGCAGCTGCTTATTGCAGGACTTCTCAGAGGTTCTCTACCCTGCAGCAATTTTCCCTGGACTCAATGCATTCACTTAAGAACACTTATTTAAGCAGAATGTGAATTTCTAGTACCCACCACTGCTCTCGCCACTTTTCAAGGATGATGCTCTTAAGCAATCACTCTTTAATTTGACAGGCATGGTCTTTCTTACATTTTCTAGTAAACACTGTAATTTACAGGTCTTCACATTGTTGGCAAAGAAATGTTGCCCGAACCTTGAATAACCTTTCCCTTTTTCAGTCCTATGGGGGGGAATATATATTTTCAATTTGAAACCTTGTATTACAGCACCTGCACTAAAGCAAAAATGGCGATAATACATCAACTTCAGTATGTCAAAATAAAACCCAAGTTCTGTTCTCCTTTGAAATTCTCCAGTGCCTAATTGACTGGAATGGCAGAATAAGATCCATGAAGAGAAGCATAAAAAAAGAGGGCTTTAAATTACAGTTTAATTTATTGCAAATTCTGTTTTATTTAACAGTCTATAAACTCTGGCAAAAATTCTACAACTTTGGTTTTGTACATTTTTTTACGTTACTTTCTAGAAAGATTGCGTGACATAGAAATTCTAATGAATTATTTTTTGGTTGAGCTCCTCCTCTGTTACCTATCTCAGGTTTTCTGATCATTAGGTATTTCTCATGCATGTCAGACCTTTCATTTTTAATGCCCAGAATGATCAAGGAGCCTGATGTTTTGTCATTTATTTTAAAATTAAGATGACCCTGAAAACTAGCTCAGTTAGTCATTTCTGTACAGTAGTCCCTTATCATTAAAGCAGCAACATTTTCCCAACCTCCATAATTAACCTTTTTGCACAAGCGAAAGCAATAGCAATCTATCCTTTGAAAGCCCTTCTGGGTCTACTTAGCACACTTCTCTCACAACTGAACAGAAATAAACCAGCAAAGATGAAAAAAGCAAGAAAAAAAATAAAAAAAACAAACCCTGAACCACCCTGCTTAGAATATAATTAGATAATTTGTTCTATATCAGTCATAAAAATATCACAAATGAGAATTAAAACCTCATTTAACTTCTTTTTTTCCCCTCAGGTCATAAATGTCCTGCTTTCTTTTCCACCTCTATGCACTCATCAGTTACTGATAAAACGTGTATTCTCCAATTGCTTTCAGCGTAAGATTATTTCCCCTTTTATGCAATTGTTTGCTTCTACTCCCTATTCAAAAATCAATTTTTATTGATCCAGCCAGTGGCTGGCACATTGTTTCCCACAAAAAGGAAAACTATGTCATGCAAATTCGTACAACGGAGCTCGTTCCACGGCCGTATCAGCCCCTCTTTTTCAGAGAGGATATCTTGAATTTTTCTGCTTCAAACAGAGCTGATGGCAAAGCCAGGCTTATTTCATAGATCTGGATGCAGTACCAAAAGAAAAATTGCAGCAAGAGGACTTGGGCTTATGTTAGCAAGCATTAAAGCAGCAGGGCTGATTTACCCCAAGAGCTTGTCTCCCGTGTACAAAGACAGGACAATAACGCTGGCAAAGTTTTATTCATCGCTTCAGAGCTACCTGGAGTCGGGGCTTGCAGAGTTGCTCCTAAATGACAGAGCTGGGGTTGACACCAAGCAGCCCAGGGCACATTGATAAGGTGCTCCAGCACCACGACAAATGGAAACCTCTTTCCAGAGACTGCACTCTTGTTCAAATTACTGGAATAATTTTAAATTTTGCCTTGGGAAAGAAGACACAAATACAGGAAATTATACCTCTTGCACAAAAAGACCACTGATTTTTAAATTTAGTGTTTGAAGACCTATCTGTTTCTCACTGTTTGGCCGTGAGCCTCTATTTATGTTGCTACAGAGAATGGAAATATTCAATGTATAAATTTGCCACAGTGGCAGAGATGAAACTTGTGTTTGTAGGAGGAAAAGGAACCAAGGCCTTGGCAGAAGGTTATTTGTTTGTTTGTTGTTTGCTGTTTTCATTTTTCTGGCAGCCACCTGAATCAGTTGAAGAGTTTTGAATGCTGGAATAAACCTCAGTAGAGATACATTGAGCAAAATCAGGTGAACAAAGCTGAAATTTAATCACATTTCTGTTTCAACCAAATATGCATTCACAGTTGTGTACAAAATATTACAAAACCACAGAATGAGCTAAACTGTGATTTCAGCAGTGTAAATAGCAGAGAAAATGCACTGATCTCAGGAGAGTACTTTTGGCTTCTCACTGGTATAACCAGGAAGAATTCTGAACAACAAATGATAATTATATACAATATAACCTGGCAATCTCTACAGCCATCACTGAAACTCAGCTCTGATCGTCCTGCCAGAAGGCTCATTGGTCTGAAACTTTGCTGAAGAAAGAACTGTAACCTCTTCATTTTTGTTAGCCAGCAAGTCAAACTTTGAGTCATATTAAAATGCAAAACAGCAATACACATGCAACAACACATCTACATTCTAGTTTGCCTTCCCAACTCTGTCTGTGGATAAAGTAACAAAACGACTCGTCACAACCACAAAAAAAATATCCTACAAATTTATTCTTCCATCCTCAATTTTACATAATCTGCTCTTGCATTAGTAGAAGCACATAATTAAACACAAAGCCCAGGTAATTAAATTAGGAACTGATTTATTTCTAATTCATTTTCCTCATGGTTAGAAAGGCAGCAACAGAACTCAGCTCATATTTAGAGATAATATCCATAAAGGGAAAAAAAAAAAAAAAAGAAAAAAAAGAAAAACCACGCAGGAAGTACAGCCAGGTTTTGAGAATTTTTACTTTTCATATACAAGCTACAGGGTTTATCTGAGCTCTAATATGTTTGTTGCAGTTTATCAAGTCCTTTTGTTTAACAGGCATAACGAGCTCAAAAGATTAAGGCCGTACCAGTCATCTCTATCACCTCAGTCCCCAAATGGCTTTAATCACCTTTAGCACATTTAGCAAAAATGAGTATCTTGTCTCGTTTTCTCTGATTGGAATCCCTGTAGTTTCACTGACACATGAAATACTTTATAACCAAATTCCTCTTACCTCTAATAAGGAGAAGGGATACTCTGGCCTCGGTGTGGGGACTCCTGCTCAAGCCCATGGAAAGCCTCTGTCTGCCCTATGGGTGTGAGCCCAGCAAACACAGAAAACTGCATTTTAAGAACACTGCACTGGGGGTTTGAGGTTTAACTGAAACCTAAAAATCAACCTGAATTTTTATATTCCCAAATGTTACCGAAACAAGTGTAGAAAACCACCTTGCAAATACTTGGATTCAACACCTGCTCACTCTGATGGGCATAAGTATTTCCCCTCCCGTTGCTATGCAAAAAGTACCTCCTTCCCTCCAAGCATTTTCACATTTACCCAATGAACTCTTCCTCAAAATCGTCTGGTTTGAACCCAAGGTTACAAGTAAACCGTAGTACATATGATCATTTGTTGCTGCTGACACCTTCCCTTTTTTCCTCACTTGAAAAATTGATCATCTTAATACCGAAGAAAGTTTGTATTAACATAAATCTATTCCACTTAAGCACTGGCTTGGACAACGAATTATTAAATCTTGACAAAAAGAATATTTATGAGATACAGAAGAGCCTTTTGACATGGAGAAATCAATATTTTTTTTCCCTCAGAATTCTCGGAATCATCAAAAAGATAATATTTATAGAGAAAAAAACCTTAAGGCAGTGACAAGCATGGTATTGTATCTTTCTTAAATCAGTGCAATGAAATAAACAAGAGAAGAAATTAAATCTAATGAAAGAGCCTGTAATATGTCACAGGGACATGTTATTTTATATGCTAGGGAAAGAGGGAAGAGTTCACACAGTTCTGGAGGAGCTCTAGTCCAGGCACGTGGAGTTACACTCGCACACACCGTTTCAAACCACACATTGCAATGGAGCACACAAAGCCCCTCTTGCAGGATTTCTATCACCATGCTTTCCCACAGGACACCAGCACAAATCCATACTGTTAACATATAAACAAAAATGACCTGAAACCTCTAATTATCACCAGAATCTCCTGTAAAACCACTGGAGATGCTCTGTTGGGCACAGGTGGGGAAGCTGGATGACTTTGGAGACTAGTTGGAGTTTTGCGATGACTTTACAGAGGAAACTGCAACCCAAGATTTGAGGACTTGCATTTCATAGAACCACAGAACCACAGAATTCACAAGGTTGGAAAAGACCTTTGAGATCATCAAGTCCAACCTATTACCTATCACCATCTCATCATCTAAACCGCATCACTCAGTGCCTCATCAAGTCTACTCTGAAACACCTCCAGGGACGGTGATTTCCTTCATCTTCAACTGGACCCTTGCAGTTTTTGAAAAACCCAGCCAGGCTCATCTTCTCAACTTCCAGCTGCCACAATCTCTGAAACAGGAGGAGCATTACTTTCTTCATACTTATTTTTAAAGGTTAATTAACGTTCATACACTACCTTGCAACATCCTTTGACGGCTAAATTCCATTATTATTGATTTGCTCATAGATCAGTGCACAAGACAGGAGATTGGCATCTTTTGCTTCAAACTGATGCACCACAGGAATCAGAGAGTACTGATGGTCATGGTTGACATGCTGCAGAAGACAATGTTGGGAACTGCATATGTATTACCTTCCTAAAGTAAAGCTGACCCTTGCCAGCACTATTGATCTTCCATTAAATTCACCCCTTAAAAATCAGAAGTGAAAAAACCACCTAGTTTCCTCACTTCTAATTCATTTTACTCTTATTTCCTTTTGCCTATTATATGGTCTAATGATTCTAAAAGGTACCAGGTACCCAGATAGCATTCATTTTTCAAACTTATTGATTTCTATATACTCAGGTGAATTTACACACAGGTTCTCTTTGGGAAGTTTTGGCTGTTGTGAAATGCAGACTAGTCCCAGGCAGGAAAGGGCAGAAGAGCAGCCTACTGCAAGCACTCACCTACAAGGAAGGGAAACAGCCCTTTTGGGAAATGACAAGACAAATTTTAGATCAGACAGCCTGTGACATTTGCAGTGTTTGAACTTCAAGGGAAAGAAAATTAATTTCTCCTGTTTTCACATATCAGAGTGACTGATGACATGCAGACTTTATTCCTAGATTTACCATTCACCCTATTTCTAACCTGGGAAAAATAAGGAAAAAACCTCAAACATGTTTCTAGCACTTATAAAAGGACATAAGCAAGTCACTCTTAATAGGACATTAAAATTAGTTGCAATGCAGAATTATTATTTAAAGAAAAACACTGGGAGATCTTCCAGTGAAAGGCATTAAATATCAGAAAGCATTATTATTTTTAGAGAATTTGAGTGTATTCATCTGCCATTGCCTTTCCTTTAGCCAAGAAAAGCTCAGAGGAGCTCAGCTGACCTAAGTGTTCTGTATTTTCTTATGTTCCATGGTTCTGTTCAGGTCCATTATGTAATTTAAATGCTAGTTTCCATTGTTCAAAAGAAACTGTACTTCAGAGATGCTTCTGATAGGAGATCATTTTCATTTCATTTTGTGGTAGTTTGAATTCTGGTCAATCTTTTGTGTCCTTTCTGTTCAGTGCCAGCGGCTTTGTACCTCAGCTGGCAACGAGTTTTACATTCCAGTGTTATGGGAAGGGCCTGTAGGAAAAAGATCATTGTCCTTTTGTACTGCAAAAGGAACAGTATTGCATTTGAGACAAAAAGAGCACACTTTAAAGCCAAATATCAGTTGATAGCATAGCAGAAGATCCAATTTTTTGACATCTGGAAACCAAACCCCTAGGAATGTGCAGAACTTTGCATAAGAGAGCAGTAAATAATTTGGCATTGATTTATCCCAGGCCAACTTAATGCCACTCTATTAACGTAAAAGATATTGCTACTGCATTCACCAAGAGATTGAAAAAGTAACAGAAGTATCCATGGCCCAAAAGCCATTATAAAAAAATTAAGAATAAAATATAAGGAAACACTTAAAATAGATTCCTTTTAACTCGATGTGGAGCTGGATGAAGAACGGCACCATGACATTGTACCTGTACGGGATGTCAGAGGAAAGAGGCGTTGTTTTATCTCTCTCTTTGAAGAAGGTGGATCTTCCTTTCTATCACATGGGTAAATGTTTACAGTAATCATATGCTTGGAATTTGAAATACGCTCAAGGCAGAGTGCCACTAATTTCAAAGACATTATTCTGACCGTGGCATTGAAAAACACATCAGGTGGCAGCCAGGCACCTGCCCAGGGCAGCAGGTTACCCGAGCACAGTCATTCCTATTTGCTTAATTAACTTTCCTAAAGTTGCTACAGGGTACTGCTGCTCTGTGCCTGTTTGGGCTTTTAGAAACCTTCCCCTTGAGATCATTCACAGCTGCTATACACTAAACTGTTTTCAAACTCCAGCCATCACTCTTTGAATCAAAAAAACCCCATAGACACAGAAGAGGTCCATGGAGAGAATAGTCTGTGAAAGCTTGACCTTCTGATTTCAGCTTCAAACAAGGACTTGGATGATAGCAACGACTTCAAAATAAGCATTTGATTGATAATACGTATCATGAAAGTTTATGTTCTTCAAACACTTTGATGGAGCCACAAAACAATCACCTCTGCCTCCCCTTACAGAATTTCATACAATACCTTGTAAAGAAATGCTCATTTATCACAACTGTATGCAAAGGGGAAAAAACCCATGAACACATTTGGGTCTGTGAGTCTATGATTAAACACAGAGATGTATCTACTTGAGTTTGTAAAATGCTGTCTTTCATACATCACTGCCCTTATTCTTTAGATGTCAATACTTTCAAACATTATTCACACAAAGAAGCTTGACAGTGAAGGAAACACAGCTCTGAGGAAGAAGCAAAAGGGCCTCTGTGGCCTTGGCAAATGCAAAGATGCTTCATGTCATCGGAACCTCAGCCATGACCCTTTTCTCTTCCCACTGTACCATGAGTAACAAAAGAATCAGCTTCCTTGGAAAGATCATTTTGATTAGTTTACCAAACTCCAAATGCTTAAAAAAAAATGAATTAGAAATTGCCTTGTCCCATCCAATCTGCTCTACCTTAAGCCACTGTTGTTTTGGTAATGGCATTTAACCATGCTGGTCTCTAAAACCCACATGTGGGAGGACACCATTAGTATATTGGGATGTTTTCATTGTCAAGCATTTTTTGCTTGGGTAATAGATGCTGCAGGTGAAGAAAATACCCAAAAACCAAAGCCCCAGCATCCATTCCCATATGCTAAATCAGAGCTGCCTTGTTTAGGCTAAAAGCAAGATGCAGGAATGAAAGGAGAAAGCTGTGCAGCATTTTTTTCTGAGTCTGCTTTTCTTTGCATTAGAAATGATGGAAATCGTGCCTCTCCAGCACAGGCTGTGGCTGGCAGGGTGGAGATGTGCACACTGCAGAAACAGAAGCCTCCCAGGTGTTCAGAGGATGCAGCTACTCTTGGTATCATCCAGCACCCCTTCATGGATCCATCTGATATTGAACAATATCCGAGATTACACAGTACAGGCACTTGAAAGAAGGCAGCTTTCTTGAAAGGCTGTCTAAAAATGGCGAGAAAAAATGGTTTTTTTCTGTTCTCTCATGAAATGCATCCTTCCCATGGTGATTAACACCCTGAGCACAGGCAGCAGGGATGGTCTGAGGGCACCAGCCTGTGATCATTTCTATTTCAGGAATCTGAATTTGTGCATACATGAACAAATTTTACCAAAGTTGTGAACTCCGAAGATTTCAGGGAAAAAAACATTTGGTTTGCATCAGTGAAAGCCTGCAGCTTCCTTGAGCTACCCCTAATTTATACACAGGGAATTGAAGGGAGGAGGATTCACTCAGTGGAAATTGCTTGAAGTGTAAGAACACACAAGATTTACGCTACCCCAGCACAAACACTCCACCCCCAAAAACAGCACAGGTCAAACCATGCACCACCCTCTGCTTTCCAGGCTAAGTTAAAGCTTGCATCTTTATTCAGGGCCTGAAAATAACAGTTAAAGGAGAATTTTCATTTGGACCAACCCCACACAACTGCCCTAAAGCAAATCCCCTTATGCTGGTCACGAAGCATTGATGGATTTTGTACCCAAATGTGACGTCTGCTGTTCAATATAAACATCAGATTTCTATATGCCATTTTGTGAGTCACATGTTAATAGGCAGACGTACACATGGTGTGTCTGATTTGATGGTAAAATAATCAACATTTCAATAATGGGAAATAAACATCCTATATTCTTACAAAATGAGCTGGAGAAAAGCTGTAAGACTTCTAACACAGAAATGCTCCTTCACGAATGCTTTTAAGGGACTAACATAATGATAACGAAATAAGAAGTAAAAATATTCCTCATTCATTCCACAACAAGCCTGCAGATGTGGCCGCTTCTGATTTGCTTTCTAGTTACAATACATCACACAAATCTTTCTTTAGTTGTTTTTATTACAATTCCGAGTACAGTTGCCACACCACAGGATCCCATTTTCTCCCATTCCCCTCCAAACGCTGATGGCAAGGCTGTATTTTATAAACATTTTCCAATTATTTCCCTTGGGCTGGATGAGACACACACCGGTGAGCACTTAAAAGTTCAGCATTTTCCCCAAGACCTGCAGTGAGTGCCTACATGAAAGCTCTCTCTGCAGGGCACAGGGTATTTGAGACATA
Source organism: Pitta sordida (assembly GCA_013390025.1). NCBI lineage: Eukaryota > Metazoa > Chordata > Aves > Passeriformes > Pittidae > Pitta > Pitta sordida. Next base: position 264,445 of record WEKX01024850.1, read on the forward strand.
GATTTCCTCAGCTCCCCGCAGGATCTCACAAATACATCTGGCCAAGGAACTCAGCAAGCCACAGACTGAGAAGGTTTACATGTGCCTACGAGGTCCCCCAAGTGCCCCGGTGCTGGTGGTAGGTCACACAAAGAAGAAACCCTCAACTACCTAATTACAGCACTGAAGTGTTTGTGTGCCTACAGGCTCTATATTCCTTGAATATTTTAATAACATAATCATCTGGTGCAATGAATAATGATATCATGTTATGCTTAAATAGTCCTTACACTCCATACACACTAGAGGAGGAAATTCTAAGCCCACCCCACACAGGTATTTCGGTGATGCCACTCCAGCTGAGCTTGGCATGCCTAAAAAAAAATCTGGGTCTGGGAAAACACTGTATACAAGAGCCAAAAAAAAAAAAAATGCTGACACCATTTTGCACCAATAATTTACATTTTGGTTTTGCACTGCAAGGTGTTTTGATGAGCCAAAATAATGTATTTTAGTAAGTCATCTCATGAAAGCTAAAGCTGGTGAAAACCATCTCTTTCTTTCACAACTCAAGTACTCCAAGAGCAGCCACAGACCCATCTGAGAGCTAAGTGTCCTTGATGCTTTATTCAGACATCTTTGATTAACTCAAGTAAGTGCTAAAACTCATATATCATCAAACTTAACAATAATATGTCTTGGAACATAAGAAAATGCTTATAAACACCCAGCCTCGTATTTTCACTGTTTTGAAAGGTAACATACATCTTGTGAAAAGAAGTGATCTGCAACAAAGCAAAACATTTTTTTTCAGGGGGGAAAAAAAAAGACAAATTCTTGAAAAATACCAGCATATTGTAATGTGTATCTCCAGAAAAATCATGTGTCAGATGAAAAAGGGTTTCTAAAAGTGGAGATCTCTGTTAGAGCACCTGAGCTTGCTGCAAGAAAGAGATAAGCAGTATTACTAAATCCCATTTTGGGATGCATTTTTGGGGCTTGCTAATTATCTTGGAGCATTCAGTAGCCAGAGTTCAGACCTCGCCTTTGATTCTTGCGGAAATGAGCAGCAATTGTACATTCAGAACAAGTACAGCATATGCACAAATTTATCTTCATTATCAGTCTCTTTTCAATGACTACAACAGTTGAAAAATGCCAGATTTTGGTCTTATTTATGATACTCATGAGAGTGCAGATATGCAACTAAATATTCACATCCACATCACTGAGACATTGCTAACTGCATTTCTTCAATTGTAAAACGGGAATAGTAAAAGCTTAGCAGCCCACATTGCTCATTGAATGAAATAATTAACTAGGGACAATTTATGTTCCAATTTAGATACTCCTTATAACTACAGCAGAAATAAGAGACGTAAGTCATGGCACGGTGTCTCCAAGGCGATTAAGCGCCTCTGGCACCTGCTGAGGCACAGTGCCACAACAAAGGGGCCACTGCTCAGGTTGTGACTCTGAATCAGAGTAGAAAAAGTCAAAAAAAGCAAGGCTGTTTGAGTTAGCACAGAAAGCTTTTTCATCAACATGGATATTTCAATGTGTTAAATCAGCAAAAGCTAAAATTATTGACTGGCCGACCTTTATGCAGATTAGAAAGTTTTATGCAAACTCGACTCATTAGGCTACAAAGTTCGACCTGAACAGCCAAGATACTGGATACTGGAATGTTCCACATTAATCAAAAAGTTTTCTGTAATCAATTACATCCCAGAAGTTCTCATGGAGTTACACATGTCTACAGAGCTGTGGCTGCCCCATCCCTGGAAGTGTTCAAGAGACACCACTGGACAGGGCTTGGAACCAACCTGGTCTAGTGGAAGGTGTCCCTGTCCGTGGCAGAGGGTTGGAACAAGATGATCTTTAGGGTCACTCTCAATTCAAACCATTCTATGGTTCTACGAAATGTACCTTTGCCTTGAGAGACTTTGCCTGTTTGTTTTTCGTGTTCAGTTTGGCAAGGAGAGGAGTGTCAGCACCAGGAGAGGCTGCAGAGCTCACAGAGTTGGGCTACAACAAAAGCAGAGCTACACTGACCCTCATGGCCATCTATGAAAACCCGGCACCTACTGGATAAAGGTTATTATCATTTTGGCTTTGGCTTCCAAAATCACCATGTCACACATTAAAGGACATGTTCATGCACATTTTCTTTGTGCTAACAGCTAGGAAATCACCTTGCCCAGGGTAATTTAACAATTTGTGATTCTGATTCTTTGTGAGCCATTTACAGCTGTGAACTCTAACACGGGATGAGGAATATTTCTGGAGCCGTTAGTTTAACATCCTAGTTAGGATCCTCAAATGCTAGAATTCTCAAGTGGCCTTTTTCAATTGTAAGGTCAGAACAAACATGCAATCAAGTTGCTAAATCTGTCATGCACAGCAGCCACACATCCGTATTCGTATGGAAATAGCTTTGGTTATGATGGGGTTGATATTTATTCATTTTTCTGTTGTTTTACCAGCTCTCAAAACATACCTGTGCATCCAGAACTTTCAAATTCCAAAGGCTGATCTCAGTACTGGGAATACTTTCTTTGAAACAGACTTAAAAAAAAAAAAAAAGGCTTTTAATTCATGAATATTGAATGCACAGCGGTTTGGTTGGGATTAGTGCATGTCAGAATCACAAGATTCACACAAATCAGAAGTTGGTGATTTATAAAAGCCCACCTGAGTCACTCTTGTCCTTCACACTTCTCCTCTACACCTTCAAAAAGGACACAGCGCTACTTCAGCAATTAATTTACACAGCCTTTACTTCTCTTATTTTTACTGCACGTTGACTGCTTAGCCAGGATTATTCCCCTTGATGGACCCATCTCGTTCAATTTTCCTTGCTACATTTATAAAAAAGTCCACAGACACATTATGCTTCATAAAGTTTTTTCACAGGTGCAGGAATTCGTATTAGTGCAGCTTGGGAAGACTGAACAAATTCAGTCAAATCCAGCAATTGACCCAAAGGGCTGTCAAAAACTTAAAATCTGAACTTCTTTAATCTTCTAGATGAACATATCAACTTAACGACACGAGGCATTCTTCTGAACTTCCATATAGCCCAAAAGAAAAAAAACCCTGTTCATGGGAGATTACAGGGCCAAAATGAGGAAATCAGAGGAACAATTGTTTCCATACGGCTGGGATAAGCCATCACTCATTTAACAGCACGATTTTATACGATTACTTTCGATTATGGGAGAAGTATTTCTGACATTCAGATTACTAAGAAGTATTCATTAAATATTTTAATATTTTCCCATGACTATTAGAATAGTAAATCATGATTGGGATGTCTAAACAAGGGAACAAACACTTTCAGGTGATTTCCGTAATGAGACTAATAAATTATGAGATAAATTGATTTCCAACTTTTTAACTTAATACAAGAAGCAAGCAAGAAGTGAAAAAAAGGTCAATATTTCTTAACTTCTATAAGCTTTCAGAGAAATATATATACAGTACTATTAAAATTTGCCCCTCTTACTGGCTTTCTTGCCCTGGGAGGAATGTCATAATTTCGAAACATTTTCAAACACCTCTTTACAATGCTAGAGAAGCATTTCCTTCTCCTAAACCTTGCAGTCCCTGAAATAACCCCTGCAACTAAACAAAATTGTCATTCATCACTTTAGGAGTACCTTACAGCCATTTGTTGACCCTGTCAAGCACCGTTTCAGAACTGTTTGTTTTTAATCTTCAATTTCTCTTTTGATTTCTCCCTCCTCCCCATTAAACCTAAATGAACGTTAATAACTACCACTGGTGCAATTAGAAAATTGGAGAGACCCTTTCATTTTTGTTGTCCAAGTGCAAGAGGATGAACATTGCCTTTATACAGCCTTTAAATACAGATCCAGCACACCACGTCCTCTGCTTCACATTCAGAGTCTTGACAAGTTAAAGTCAAGGCTGCTCGTACCTGAGGATCAACACAGCTTCAAACCCAGGCTGAAGCTACATTTCTGAAGAGAACCTTTCCTGCCATGCTTTGGTTTTTCCAGCTGTTTTTGTGCTGCCCAGACTTAGATGTTTCTGGAAAATTTCCTAAAAGGATCAATATCACTGAGCAAAGCAAAACCTTTCTCAACCATACCAAGCCATTTATCATACCCATCTTAACCAGTTTTGCAACCCAAAATCTGGGTTGCAGTGAAAACCCACCTTTGATATCGACATGACAATGCTACCATTGTATTATCAGCTACCCAACATACGTCTTGTAGCAATTACTGCTCTGATTAGAAACACTTCCACAGAAAAAATAGCTTCTCTAAAGAAAAGCCTTTTGTATCCTGAAAATTTCCTTTGCAAATTTACATAGTGGCTCTTTCTTGAACTTTTGATATTTCGTGCAATGTAGCAATAATGGCTTGCTCAGATAACATAGCTTTCACAAATCTTTTTCAAATAAACCATGGTTTAGGCTAACTGCATATATGTGTACATCTGGCCTCAACTATTGGACTGCCTCTTCAAAAAGCCCACTATTTTGGTGCAATTTTAGGCAAGTTTTAAAGGCTTCTTTCACAGCTCTTGCCTTTCTCAGGATGACAAATAACCCTTTTATTTTTTAAGTACTTGACAGGGAAGGCAGTTCAAGATCTAAGACTGTATTATTTGGTCCCCTCCTGTTTTGGCAATTATGCCCTACTATAAGTTAGGACAGACCTCCAAAGATCCTGATTCAACTCCCTTGATCAAAGCAGAATTAGATTCAGATTTAAATCAGTTTGTGGTGGAGCTGGGTCAAGCAGACTGCTGAATATTCCTAAGAATGCAGATTTCACAGCCCCTCTGGGCACCGGTATGACCAATAAGCATTTTAGCAAACCAGAACCCACCCACCCTACCTTCCAACCCCAAATAATGTAAGCTGTGTCTGACATTGTGGGAAGTGCAGAGAACTTTGCAATATGGATGATCAAATTGCTTATTCTGGTGAATAAGCAATGAATTTATGTTCTAAGCTTTAGAGTAGATTTCCAGAAATCAAGTCTCCAGATCAAGTGAATCAGGTAGTAAACCAAGTGATCCAGGTTAATGCAGGAACAGGCAGTTGGCTGGGAGTGTAAAGAGAGCACTGTGATGTCTAGAGGGGAAAAAGAGGTGAAAGAAGAAAAAGGCTGAAACGTAAAACTCCATGAGCTGCACTGTAGAACAGCAAAGGGGTAACTTTGTAAGCAGCATGAAAGACATCAATGGCTCTGAAAGACACTTGACATGAAAACAGAAGCACAAAGAACATCAAAATTATGTGTTGATATGCCCAAAGCAATGTAACAACTTTCCAGTGTAATATACATATGGATATGTGTTTCCTTAGGATTTAAAATTAACTACTTGATAGATGGAGGGGAATAACAATCTGTCGTAAAGAGATCTTTTAAACAAGGCACATATGCACCGTAATTCTTTAATTGAACATCTCTGTATTTTAGAAACACATCTGACCTTCTGCACACTAAAGATTCATTGATTTTCAATAATTCTTAGCGCTTAGCAGGATCCTTGGTTCTTGGGGTAAGCCAACAGCAAGTATTTGTAAATCTGTCTTTTAAATTGTGCCTTAACAAAAGGTGCCTCAGCTCTTTTTCAGCAAATTTATCTTCTGAAAATTTAACAAAGTTACGTGTACATCTGTCACTGTCATGCTCAATCCTTGCTATTACAGTTTTATGAAAATAGCAGCTAGGCAGTCACCCAATTTCTTCCATAAATATGGAGGCATAAATACATAATTGTATATAATGGAGAGGCTGGAATACATGGACCTTACATTTGGCAATGGCACAGTTGACCACCTCTAGGTGAGGATTAAGGGATAAACAAATAACATGAATGTCATCATAGGAATCCACTCTAGAGCTCCCAACCAGGATGACATCAACAATGATTTATTTGTTAAAGAACTAAAGGACACTTCCAAATCAACTGCCCTTGGCCTTATGGGAGACTTAACTTGCCAAATGTTACCTGGGAATACCATACAGCTGGTACCAACAGATCCAAGAGATTCTTAAAACACCTGGATGACCACTTGGTGGTAATAGATACTGAGGGAGCCAAATAGGAAAGATGGCACCACAGGTTTGTTGATTGTTAACAGAAAGGGGCTTGTGAGTGAAGTGGTGATTGGTGGCCATTGTGGCCACAGTGATTGTGATGAAACTGAGTCTAAAATCTGGAGGAAAAGTGCCAGGAAAACATGGACATGAGGAGAGCAGACTTCAGAACACTCAGGGAATGAGCTAGTAAGGGCCTCTGGGAAAACACTTTTGCTGGGGTCCATCAGTACTGGTTAACTTTTGAAGGTCCTAAGGGCACGGCAAATTCTAAAATGTCAGAAGACAAGTAGACAAGGCAGATGGTCAGCTTGGCTGAGCAGGGATCCTCTTCTGGACCTAAGGAAAGAAAAGAAGGTGTACAGCCAGTGGAAGCAAAGTCAGGTGACAAGGGAGAAATACGGAGACACTGGGAAGAAATTCACATGGCCAAAGCTCAACTGGAGTTGAAGTTGACCAGCACTGTGGGGAACAATAAAATGAGATAATTTAAATATGCTAATAGCAAAAGGCAATGTAGAAATAACCTTGGCTGTGAAAAGGATAAACTCCCAGTCAACTGTGAACTTGTGCTGGGAAATCCGCACCTGTATGAAGCTTAACAAAGACAAGTGCTCGATTGTGCACATGGGACAGGACAACCCTGGATCTACCAACAGATTAGTGAATAACAGGTTGGGGTGCAGCACTACAGAAAGGGACCAGGAGTCCTGAGTGCTGGCAAATTGAGTGAGTCAGCAGTGCCCTGGCAGTCAGGAGGACCAACAGTGTCTGGGGGGGTCATCAGGCCCATCATCGCCAGCTGGGCCAGGGAGGGGATTCCCAATGAAGCAATGATGGAGTCAATAAATCATATAAATTCACCCACATGAATGAGTTGCTTGAATTACACTGAAATACTCCTCTGCCTTTGGCCTGGGCATCACGTTATCATGCACATGGTACAGGAAAAAGGAGATTTCCAAAAGTTCTCCTTTTTGTACTCGAGAGCAGTGATGAGGCTCATGGAGATGTGAATCAGCAGGATCAGCTCTTGCCTTCAAGTTCAGGACACCAGGATGACGAGGAAGAGATTTCCTTAAGATCAAGATGTCAATATACTTGCCTTGCTCTTATTTTGCTTTCAGTTCCTTTGATTGCTTTTGTCAATCTATTGTTTGTCTTCCCCTTGGTTTGATTCACCTCCCATCATGAATCCCCTTAGATTCTGCTCTTCTAAAGAAAGTTATTTTGCACCAGAGGAAACATCTTTTCAGAAAAATTCTGTTGGATTTAAAGACTGCCTACTTTGATTTTTGAATGATGCTCAGCTCTTGCTTTACATATTCTCTTTGAACTGTTACACAGTTTTGTTCATTTTTTTTTTCTTATTTTCATTTTAAGCTGCAGGTCTTTTAAAGGTAGCTTGCAGTCTTTTTCTGTAATCATACATTCAGAGTACTGGAGCAAACACTCTGCAGTGAACATCACAGTATATTTTCCCAGCCAAAATAAAAAGAAATGAGATAAAAAAGGTCAGGACTGGGTTTAAAGCTAAAGGACAGGTACAGACTTTAACATATACTTCTCCAGTGGGTCACAGCACACGCTGCTGTCCCATCAGTAAGAACACCTTAGCAGTCACATTTACTTCATTAGTAAAATATCACATTTTTCCACCAATTAAGAACACTGTTATAAATTTCTTTTTTGGACACTATTTACCTATTAGGACAAAGCATGAACATTCTGACACTGAAAAAACCCCCATCACACTAAAAAAATTGTAACAACACTACTGAAATTCTTTATTTTCCTTCTTTTTCTGCCCTTAACAGCAGCATAAATTATTCTTCAGCAGACAGCAAATAACATCAATTAGCAACAGAAGTAAGATGTGCTACTGTAAAAGGACATTATCCGCCCATGGCTAAAATGCCCTTTTTAAAACCTAGGTAAAACTTTTAATTAAACTCTGAAATGCTTCTAGGACTGTCTTAAGACTAGAAATTTTTCATAAAATCGGGGTAATTATGAAGTAGCAAACAAATCAGATTTAAAAATAAATGATACATACCACATATTGATTCTTATACACTACATATATTTGTATAACAACAAGTTGATGCAAACATATTTTATTTAAGAAGTGAGACATTAAATCCATCTCCATGTGCTTTGCTGCATATTGGTTTATGAATAAAATATGTTGTGGCATGTCTGTTTTATTTGCTTGTATACAAAATAGGGGTTCATTTATGACAAATTGATTAATGTATGTAATAGACTGACTTGCAGCTGCAGAATATTAAATGTGGCAGAATTGCTTTTGGTTTATAAGCCATTAATTTGCTGATAGCCACACTAGTTTGACTTAAACACATAAAAGTCTATTTGCCATTCTTTACTTCAAGTAACAACCATTACAGTTGATAAGACTTCTGTAAGTAGCTCAACCCTTAAAAAAATATTCTTACATTTCTATGAATTAAAGGGAGAATAAAGAGAATTTTCATATTAACCTACTACTTGCATGAGATTTAGGAGTAGTTGGACAGTCAAATGTGGAAAAAATAGTGAAGTCTCTAAGACAGACACTCATATGCAAGACAACATTTCCATAACAGGTATGTGTTGCACATCATACCCAGGTATTCCATCTTAATATTAGGTACATACCTTCATAAAAATGTTGTGGTTGGTTTAATGATGCCATTTTACGAAATCCTTGAATTGCATGTCATTCTCCTCATGCTCTGGGCACCGAACTACCAGGGGGAAGGGTACTTGGCAGGAGGAAGGGAACAAGAGGAGGGCTTCTCCACCCTCTCCCACATGCCCAGACAGCAGAGACCGCAGCAGTTTTCAGCCACCTCACAGGTACAGCTCTTTTACAAAGTAATGACTTTATAATCCTTTTCCACCATATCCTGCGTGCTCCATCTGTGCTAGAGCTACTCACGTGCACTGTGGAAAAGAACACCACAACCCCCACAAATAATGCATTTTATTTACGAACTTGGGACCTGACTGTCGAGCACAAATGCCGCCGCCCAGCCAGGGAGGCAATTTCAGTGCTGGCAAGGGAGCTGAGGTCCATCGGAGCTCCATCTGCTGACACGGACAACAAACCCAGCCAAAGCTCATCCAGAATTATCACAAACAATTCCCACAGATCTCCCATTTCTGTCAAAACTGTGAGCTAGTGACTAGTCACGAACGAGGGAGGGAGACCAACTTTTCTCATGGGAGATGGCAACTGAAGAATTAAAAGGAGGAAAAACAAATGGGGGAGAGACACTCCCCACAAAACAAGTGCAGATATCTTCTGTCACAGCCTTTTCCATGGGAAGGGAAAATATCAGTCTATATATATGATTAATATATGTATATACATATATATTTGCTAAGAATCATAGAAAAGGGTCTGAATAACTGTATGCAAAGAAGAGTAATTTGTTGGAAAAAAGTTAATTAAAAAATCATTACTGAAGCTTGATGCTGGTTCAAAGCTGGTTGTATCTTATATGAGGGTTGTGCATTTCCAGTACTGGCACCAATGAAATTCACTGTGGAAGAATGAAAAAATTTCGGACTCAAAGCACCAGAAGTCTCTAGAACTTTGTCATGCATTTAACACATTACTACTTATGCTCCATCATCTAGAGTGAAAAGCGAATATTTTCCTGAATGCAGAAAAGAAGACACAGAAGGGAAAACAGTAACTTCAGAGCGGTGGAGAACGTGGAGATGTTACAGCACATGTGGCAGGAGCGACGGATGGATGGATGCCTGGGCCAAATCAAGAGATGCAACTGATTACCTGCTACCACGGATGCTGCTGATAGCACAGCTTCAAACCAGAAACCTCAGGTCTCTGATGGAAAGTTAAAAGATGCTGTGTTTGCATCTCACTTCAATTGTATCACAGGGGCAAGAGAAATTAAATAGTCATTATTCAGCCAAACTTATTATCTCCGAATTAAGACAGAATTCATGAATATTAACACATTTCAGTACGGCAAACACCCCATTATGCAGATTTACAATTACAGTAAAAATATGACAAAACGTATTTAAAAAATTACAATTACATTAAAAATATACTAAGAGTAGAGAGCATTCTTTCAAGAGTCATAGCATTTCACATGTTAGAAAGAACGGCAGGTTTGAAAATATGATGCCTGACCAACTAATGTCCTTTTAATCTTTTTAAATGTTACATTTGCTTTTAAATAGAAATGTATTTGCTGAAACATAAGAGCTCTACTGACTCCAGTGCACTCCTAACCAGAACAAATGGATCTCCCCCGCAGCCCAAATATTTCAGCCAAAAAATCAATGCATTTTAACACAAGCCAATAAAATTACATCTGAGACAAAATATTCTTATTATAAGCAATACATTTCCCCTGGAATGTATGGTGCATTACTGAAACCAACGTGGATTCATTGAAGCTGAGTTAAAACTAGTTAAAAGGCTAAAGAAGGGGAAAAAACACCACTAACGACAAAAATCTGCCGGTGCTCAAACCCTTACTGTGTAACAGAAAACATGGAATATTTCTATTTTCATCATCACTCCAACACCATTCATTCATCTTGTACAATTTAATGCAGTGTCAAAAACTCCAGGTTCCTGTCCAAAGTTATTTTAGATCATAGCAATCTCATTTTAATCAGGCAACCCACACCCAGAGTAACACAGAAAGCAGGCTGACATGCAGAGGGCACTGTACTACACTATTTTTTCTCTTTATTTACCAATGGATTTTAGAAATTTCATGAAAAGTAATCCTTCAATTCATATTTCCATTGCCTGGGTGCCATGCTTTTTGTGGGGTCTCCTGTGATGGGGCAAGGAAAACACTGAGCCCAGTGGGAAACAACACCTCAGCAGAGCAGGCAGACGTTGCCAGTACCTCCCTCTCACATCCAACCATGCAGCAATATTGACTAAAACCAGAGCCTGCCTGAAGTCTGCCTACACTGCCTGGTTGCTTTGTGCCTGATTTGTATTTTGACGTTGCAGGTCACAAGGTGCTACTCTTGCATTGTGGAAAATAAAAGAAATACTCTATTTCATTATTTTAGAGGCTTTTAACGGTCTTTTTTTTCTTTTTTTTAATGTTTTCCCCTTGATAAGCGACCCAAGATATACAAACTTGACTATTAATATCATTTACAGAGTTATATACTGCCTGATTAGATCATCCTGGTTTGACAGGACTAAAACTTTTAAGCGTCTGAAGCAATATCTACTCCCTCTAGTGTCCACAGAAATCCACGCTAAATGGTGACTAAAATGCAGGGAATCAGAGCTAAGTCATATCCAGTTTTAAAATAAAGGCAGATAAAAGCTAATACACACCTTGAGAATTGATACTGAAATAAAACTCACCCACCCACACTTAAAACAGAAGCTAAAAACCGATGAAGGGTTCAGGCTGAATACGGATCTCGTCTGGACAAGAGCCACATAACTGGGAAGAGAGGAGGGTTCCACTGTTTAGCCAAAAATGTATCTGCTAAGTTTCATTTTGGTCACAAATCTGTTCGTTTAGCCTGATACACCAGCCAAGCAATTTGCCTCCGAGAAAACCACTAACACTATAAATTCACAATTAGATTAAAATCAATTATTTAAATCAAAGTTTTCTGCTTGTTGGTTTAAATCTGAGCTAAATCACTTTGATTTATGTCAATTCACCTTACTGAACCATTTAATCTTGAAGTCGATGACAAAGCTGCCATTAACTTCTAGTAGATGGTTTAGGAGGATTCCCTCGGGCTGCACAAACCAAACTCTTGCCTGGTTTGCCAGAACCATGTTTAAACAATTATTAGCCACATGTAATAGAACTGTTTTATAGACTGACATAAACAACAGCAAGAATTACACCACCTCATGCTGAAAGACTGAAGTAAAAAGCCTGGCCCATGTCATCCCCTCTGTGTTTATCTGGTTCAAAACTAACTTGCTTTTTTCTTGGTTGAACCAGTGTAAAACTCTGTTTACATCACATCACGCCCCATCTGGCCACTCACACGGAACACGCCGGCGGGTCAGGGCTGAAGAGTTTTCTGAACTTGAATTGTCCTTTTCTGGGGCATCATTACAAATGCAGCATTTTTAATAAAAAGCTGGATAATGTTTTACTGCCATTGCAGTGAAAGAGAAGGATCCTGCATTCATTATTCACAACTGTCTCTGAAGTCATGGCTGGATTTTGCCAACATATTAATTCTCACTTTTTTTATTTTTTTTTCCGTGAAGAAGAAAAGATCTTTGGAAGAGACTCAAAGCAGTGAGTATGTACAACAAGCACACAGGCAAACCCAAATCAGAAAATGTTTTCAGTTAAAGAACGGCAGCAAATAAAAACAGAAAGGCTATTTAAACAATCAAATTAAATAATTCAATTAAAACAAATTCATATATTCCCATGGGTGTCTTGATGAGTTCTAAATGGAGGCCTGAGTTAAGTGAAATAGTACCATTAATTTAACCAAACGTAATGATTCCTGCCCCCACCTCCCCAAAATGGCTGTTTTGCTGGATATCCCATCTTAATATATTTGAGCTATTCAGTTTTTAATAGTCATTTTTGAGCATCCAAATGGCTTCTGTGACTGGTTACAACTTGCTGGGAACTGCATATAGTTCTTATTAACATTTATATAATAAAATCAGAGTCTACCACCCATAATGAAGCAATTATCTTGCAAGCTAAAAATAAAAAATGAAAAATCCAATTAAATGGCTTCATTCTCACTAATACTGACCAGTTGTTTTTCCCTGCACCTTTGACAAGGAAAACATGCACAAGTTATCTCATAACTTGCACACAGAAACATGCTTTTGCTCCCGCATGGATACATATTTGGAATCTAACTTCACACAATTAAGTTCTAATTCAATAAATACTGTTTTTTCCACTTTCTTTACCTCTTCTGGTAAGCAGCAGCAGCAACAGCATTAACATATCACCAAGGTGGTGAAGAAATCAGTAATTCATTGCTTATGAACACACCAAATTGCAGATGAATTATATAATTTGTCTTTACAGGTCACATTATGGCATTGTCCCCATGGTTACACCTTGATTAATTCCCAAATTATGTGCGGGACTTTAGCATAAGCAGCTGCTGGGCAGAAACCCAATGTAAACACAGTACCTTGCTTAACTGGGATATCCTATTGAATTATCCCTTATTGTACCACCAGAAGGGTATTAATAGTGACACTTTCAATGAGCTGCATTTTTGAAAGTGAACTAGAAATCACCACAGTGGTAAAGCACTTAGAAGAAATACGAACATAGTTATTAGATGTATTTTTAAAGGAAGTCTCCTTTTTTTCCCTATATGATTTTCTGTAAGTGCACTCAGTTTTAAGTCTTAAGGTGTTGCCTGAGCAAAACACTGGTTGTGTTTACAAGGAAATTCTAAATTGTTGATGCCAAGCATAGCACGCTGAAGACAAAACTATTAAGATTTTTTAAAGTATAGTGGGAAATGAACAGTTAAGCACAAAGAAAACATCATGGGGTAGAAGAAGTTCATCCACCCAGTCCAATGCTGGTCCAGGAGCAACTGCACAACAATAAATAAGGAATAGGGTTTTGCTATCACAGAGTTTTCCATCATAAAATGATGGGTGTGTATTATAAAGGGATCCTTTTCAAAGCAGATTTAAAACATATGTCAAGAAGACGTGAAGATTAAGACTCACACCGACACATCAACACCTCCTCAAAAACTTCTACCACACCAAGAGCTTATAGAGTGGGGGTGGAGAGGAAACAGGGCCACATAGACTTAAAAGAAGCAAACCAAAAGAAACAAAGTTCATCTGGTGGAAGCCCTCCTAGTTTTCCAGCAGGTTTTGCCCTGCCATCTACTCAGAATCAGATACATGGATTTGGGCCAAGACATACACAGTTATGATTTTATTGAACAATCTTTATTGGTGGAGAGAGGTTGTTAAACTTTAACTTCAAGCTTTTTTTTTTTAAGATGGTTTAGTAAAAAAAGGTTGAAGCCCTAAGGATGGTAATTCCAGGATAAATGTGAAAGCATTACTGAGCCAAAGTGAAGTTGCTTATGTAGAACAAGAAAGAAAAAAGAAAACATTCTCAAGAATTCTCAAGAACATCTCCCACCTTTCATTTGTCCTTTTCTTCCCTAAATCTATCTGCCTCATCCTAATATTTCTCTAATTCAAGACTCAAGGACTCTTCTGGCCACTTAACTCACTGAAAGCTGAGTCAGACCTCCCACCCTTTCCTTTTATCATGCTAACAGAAGCCTGTCTTTTTTTGTTGTTGTTTTTTAAACACTTTCTCAAACTGTTTTCCACTCCGTTCACCTTGGTACCCCCTTCATCACCAGTCAAGAGGTGGCATCTGAATTCTGGCAGTTCTTTGTGGTAATGGATGTCCTGATCTTGTCTGGAGCCAAACTTGGATTTATCTGCATGTTCTCTTCCTGCAAGCATCCTTTTCCCCACACCAGATAACCCCCCGACTCAACATACAACCAATAAGCATTTCATAATTTTTTGGTACCTGATCCTCTGCTTTGGAAAGAATTCAATTTTGCAGGTTCAAGAAAAATCAGCCTGCAAAGGCAAATTAAGTGAAAAATGTATTATTCTTGAGAATGCAATTGTTAAATAACCCCCTCCTTTATAAGATTAGTCACTGAACAATGACTTTGCGAGTATCTTGTGAAGATGGGTTTTACGTGTCCGTTAGTTACCGACCTTGAACCTTATTACTCACCCCTTTCCCTCACAGAGCTGGAGCAGCAGATTTGTCTTTACCTTTTATTAGTCCTAGCCTACCATGCAAGATTCTTAATCTGCTCAGTCTAGTGAAGAACAAAAGGAAATAACACAATGGATGCACAAGTGAGCTTCATCTACAGCCCCAGCTACCTGCCCACGCTCAGCACACCAGACATCAGGAGACCATGGGGAAGAAAAGTCATTTCCAAGCAGGTTGCAGAAATAAGGATACCAGGTGGTAGGATGGCATGTTTTCACCATATCTGCTTTCACATTTGTTATTAAAGGTGTTTTCAAGACTCTGCACGGGAAAGACAAGAGCTCCCCCAGCAGCCTGGCACTGGGCTCACCTGCATGGGTCAGCTGGCACAGGCTCTTCTGAAGAAGGCTCTGCCTGACCAAGGAATGGCTCAAAACCACCGCCTCACCTTGAGAAAAGGTGGAGCTTCGACTTTTTTTAGTAAGGGACCGAAAGGAACGCAATTTCCATGCAGGCAGACCACCTCTCCTGGCGGCCAGGGCCAGTGCTCCTGCCTGAAAACAAGTTATAAATAGCAGTATTATTCATGCATCGATAGCAGATATTCAAACACGTCTCAAAGACAGAGTGACTGCAAACCAAGCCAAAGTGATACGTACAAATCCATACCGTTCCTAAAATAACCTCTCTTTTGTAGCTCTTGGCCGAGGAGCGGGTGCATCCTCCCGGTACAGCAGAAATGTCAAAGGCATCTTCCTCTTTATCCATTTGGATGAACTTGCTAAGGGAAGCCGTGCTGCTGGAGCAAATCAGGTACAGTTTCAAACAGAGATTAAGTGACTTTCAGAGGCTGGAAAGAACACTGGAATAAGGGGAATGAAAGGGAGGAAAGATTAAAAGAAAGGTGAAGAGGTGACCTCCTTTGATGAAGAAAAAATGAACAGGTTAAAAAATATGAAGAAAGAACATCCAAAACCCAAAAGCCCAAGCCTTTCCAATAGTATTCAGACAAATCCCAAACAGGAACAGATTGTTAAGGCTTCTGGAATCAAGAGACGTGATTTTTGTTAAATACTCTTCAGTTACTATTTTACATGTATTTCAGGGAATGTATTTCCTCTCAGATTTTAGGGGAAAAAAAACAAGAATATTTTTAAAGGCCCAGCCATTAGTATACACATTGTATAAGCAAGGCAGATTTATGAAAATCAACAGATGGTACTTCATAGGCAAGTCTTTATTTTCCTCATTTAATATATGGCTTTGACTGAAAATTCCCGTGTGATTTCAAGAGTTTGCAACTTGAACATGTCGACTCTGAAAAAGTTACGTGAAACGCGTTTGAGCTGGATTGTTCCCAACAATATCAGTAATGACGAAACAAAAATTTATGTACGAGGCAAAAAATGCAAGCAAAACGTGTTTTCCAATTTTTATGTAACCTTTTTTCAGCCACCGAGACTGTAATTATCTTCTTTTAACAATATATTTTGATTCACATAGACACACATGCAAGACTTACTGGTTGCAGATACATGTGCAGTTTAGCAACTAACAATCCTGTGATTTCCCATGCAAAGTGTGAAATGCTCTAACTCGCCGTATGGAGTATTAAAAATAACATTTAAAAAATAAGAAGAAATCAGTAAATGGAGCTGCACACAGGCTGGATCTCAGTGATGAAAAGCAAGAGAGTCTTCCTCACCAGAGCCCCCTCAAAGCAAGTTACCAGCCTTAATGCACTGTCCTATGGCAAACACGACTTCCATGCTGCCCACAACTTTTACCTTCTGCAGCTCTTGGCTGGAAAACAGGATTGCCTGGGTCTGACTTCTGAAATACAAAATGCACTGCTCACACACAGAGGGAGTTTTGTTCTGGGCTATGGAAGAGACATGATTTCAGCAGTGTTTTCCATCCGAGGAACAGTCAGAGGCAACTTTAGGCACAGCAGCACTGGCAGAACCCATTCTGGGCAAAAAAAAAAAATTCCATCTGAGTATTTCAGGCCGTACTTTGACCCAAGTGGAAACTTTTTACTCTCAATAAATTAACTCCACATCCCCTCCCCACCATATTTGGGAGTAAACAATTAACACAGTAACACAACAATATGTTTTTAAGTTGTTTTTCACAGGTCAAAGATGCCTACACTGCAACTCCAAAGAGCAGATTGCCATGTAATTGCACAGGTTTTGTCCTTGTGCAAATAAGGCACAGTTTACTGTAGGCTGATTTCTCTATGTGTAATATCTGGATTAGCAATTAACATTTTAATTAAAGATGGATTAACAAATATTAGGAAAATTATGTCTGGAACTGTTCAATTTAAAATCCACCATATATATACACAGATAAACATATCATTAAGTGCAAGTCATTTTCTGGTCTGTGTAAAAATGATACGATTTACGACTTGAGACAGCATAATA
Organism: Pitta sordida; assembly: GCA_013390025.1. Classification (NCBI taxonomy): domain Eukaryota; kingdom Metazoa; phylum Chordata; class Aves; order Passeriformes; family Pittidae; genus Pitta; species Pitta sordida. Next base: position 281,692 of record WEKX01024850.1, read on the forward strand.
ATTTGATATTATTATACATGGAGATTAGTACTGAATAAATATAATACACAATGATTTTTTTTTTAGAAACTGTTTAATTACCATTAAGTCTTAGATGTTCATTTAATCAAAGTTCTGCCTGCAGTTCAAGTAGCTCTACCTATAGACTAGTTGGATTCAGCTACATTTAAACAGAGCATAACGGTGTAAGAGGACACACTGTTCTAAATGTAAATTGTATTAGCAACAACATATTGAGATTTCTGTACTTCTTGTTCCACTTGCAGGTTTTTTTGCCACGAGAATAAATCACAGTGTGTTTTCTGTTCTTGTAGCAGTCTCTGTAGGGAGAAGCCAGAATCCGTACCATGTGCTTTTCACTCTGCATCTGGTCTCCTTTTGTCAATCCATCCTGGGTGATGGGTTTGCTTTTTTTGTTGTGTTTTTCTGTGGAGGTGAAACCTGCGAATCTCCACCTCAACCTCTCACCAAAGAGGACAAAATTATGATGACGGACTAGGTGGCACTAATGGCCAAACAAGCCAAAGCAAGAATAAGAAAAATCATGTAATGTGTGGAATATTTGAACCTATTTACCAGGCATTAAAATCACTGAGAAATCGTGCTTTCAGTTCAGTAATAGAAAGAAACTGAGACACGCACTCTTACGGCAAACAGTATTGTAAGAACCTGTAAAATACATAAATGTTCTCATCAGCATCTTTTGAATCAATTTGGATTCAGCTGAATGATTTCGCATTTACAAAAATTTAGTATACTTGGATGAGTAATAAACAGCGTAATAAGTACAATGAAGCATTGATTTATATACCCAGCCTTTTCAATCTTTAGTACCAAGGTGTTTCAGCTTTCAATAAAACACTCAAAAAAATAAATCCAGGTCTTTAGAATGCATTGTTTCGAAACCAGCAGTCAAAAAAAAAAAAAACAACCAAGAACTATTTAAAGCCAAATAACTTCAAAAAGGCAAAGCTTTCATGGGTTGAATACACAGTTGCTCAGAATCTACCTGGGTTTAACTTCACCAGTATAAGTAGTGATAAAGAAGTTTATGTCCTACAGGAGTGAGGTGGCAGAGCACTCACTGGTAGGTAGAGGCACACATCAGATGAGAAGCAACTTCAATAACTGCCAGCTAAGCAAACAAGAAAATAGAACAACTATGGAAAAAAAATAAGCTTTTTCACTCAGATGGATGTTTAAGGCAATATTTATATAGGTCATGTCAGACTTGGCTACGACACCTTTCTGTACGTCAAAGTCATAGATCTAAAAACTCGCATTCAAAGCTTGGAAGAAAAAGGAAACTCAACAATGAAGTCATTTGTGTTTATAAAGCAACCAAAAACCACTGAGGCAGCAGAAATGCATTTTAGAGTTGCTTACTTGAGTTTAAACATGACATTTTACAGTTTTGTAGGCCAGAAAACACAGAGCAACACTCACAATACTGAGTGCTTACTCTGACACCATCCTTCCTAAAGGCTGTCCCAACATTTTCATGGAATCACATTAAACAGTGGCTTGGACTTTCGCTATTCTTTTTTAAGAAAGAGTATTGTCCATGTTAGGCTGGACCACACTGATGTTAAAGTCAATCAACCTTTACAGAATATTCTGAGTTGGAAGGGACCCACAAGGATCATCGAGTCCAACTCTTAACACTGTGTCCCTGGCAGGAATCAAACCCGGGTCTCCCACACGCCAGGTGGGGACACTTACCACTGTACTAAAGTGGATTTTGTTCAAAGCCTTAGGCTCAGAACTACCTTACCCACATTTAACTGTGCAAAAGTTGGTATTGGACAAGAGCAGAACAAGTGGAAGAAACACAGGGATGGGGGAAATTGATTTCTGAGAGGAAAGGCTTCTCTCTCCTGTCCAGGGAGCCTCATGACTCTGGCAGGTGGCAGTGGCAATGCAAATACAATCTCAGAGCCTATCCAGGCATCCCGACAGCCGACACCTTTTGAAAGGTGGGCAGCAGAAGCAGCCCCCGACTGCTGGGTTCTACACCTGCATTTGCCTCTGCATTGACCTCCAAGGCTCACTATGAGAGTCTTTCTGAAAAAGATAACTGCAGGATTTAACATTTTCGAGGCACTGAGAGCCATTACACACAGCAGGGCCACAGACTCCAGCCATCTCCTCTGCAGAGGCAAATCCTTGCACCCACCTACAAGGCTGCATCACTAGAGGAATGTCTGTTCCTATCAGGTGTCATAACATAATTTCTATCCATTGAGAAATTCTCAGATGTGAATTTTGGAAGCAGAGGCCTCATACATTTTCACTGTAAACACTGTAGTGTTTGCACCTGTTCTCTCTGTAAATCTTTGGACTCAGTCCTCAGAGCATCCTTTAAACTTGCCAAAGAATCAACACTCACCGTTTCTTTAACTTGTCAAGGTGTGCATTGCTATTAGCATTGCAGAAATAAAAGCAGAAATAAACAGTATGCAATGTCAGAACCTCAGCTGCATTATTGGGAGAATCGAAATACAACATGCTGGTCATAAATTCCACTGAAATGGAAGTCTTAACACACACTCACAGAAGTTGCTGTGATGTTTGAGGGGAGAGAGGGTATTTCGAAGCGGCACATGTGCTGCCTGAAGCTGAGCTGTCATAGCAACAACCTCATTAAAGCACCCCTCTTGGGAGCACTAACCTGTATTCTGACTGTTGGAAAGATGTCATCTGTAATGCAACTTAATTCAGTTAGGAGTCAAAGTACACTAGACTTGCAGAAAAGTGAAACTGCTAATTTAAGGAATTCATAAAAGAACACGAATACCGTACCAAACAGCTGTGAAAAAATTTGGCTTTTGCCCCCATCATCTTCCATTCCCTGAAACCACCGCCAGCATTTCAGTCTTTACGCCTATGATTTGTAAGTTATTGTCAGTTCTTCTTTCCTCCCCATCACCCATCTAACCCCGGCTCAGGATGTGGCTCTTCTTTTCTCACCTTTTATTACCCCTACATAGAAGACATTACCATCTCAACTGCTCACCCTAATTGTCCCCAGCTCTCACACGGAGCTCTTGCCCCAGCACCTCCCACCCTGCAGCCAACCCTACAGCAGGGTCTACTCTGCTTCTCTACTCCACCATCCTCAAGGCTGTTCCTTCGGTATCCATCTTGCACCCAGAACCCCGACAAAATGAGAATCAAATGAACATTACGATCCTTAGAAAGAAATATCTGCTGATATCCAGAGCTGCCTCAATATGATACTCATCACTTCTCTAACAGTGGCTGCGCAGCAACCAAATACAGTCGTGCATATTTGGATTTCACTTTTAAAGATCTATGATTTAATAACTTTAATTGACAGCAATAACACATCAGTACAATATGTTTTGGAAGGGCCTTTCAGGTTTTTTTAAGGAGTAGAGATAACTGTAAATGAAAAATGAAAGAAGACTGCACTGCTTAGTAAATGAGTCGTTAACCTTTCAACCCGAGAGCTCCCGCTGGAAGCCTGACCAGAGGGACTGCAAGAGCCCTGGCAGCAGCAAGAGAGAGAATAAAGTTAATACTGTAGCTTTAGATTTCTTTTAGTTGTCTTTTAAACTCTATAAAATTTGGTCTCCCATCTCCCCAAAACAGTCACTTGCCACGGCATTTTGCGTGTCACCAGGCAGGTTTAGATACTTTCCCCTTTGGTAGATCACGCACAAAAGGTGAGTTTTACATATTCTGTGCCCACAATATGCTCTCTGCAGCATTTTAAGCTAAAACACCAACTAGTCATTTGATCTCAGTGCTTTGACCTTGAGCGACAAAATCACAATTTTCACTTTATATGAGCAGTCTCCCAAGCAGCAGGCACATGATCCACGAGGCCAGGGAGCTGCAGAAGCCCTGGGAGCCTGCAGGGCAGCATTCCCAAGGGAAACAGGGAGAGGGACAGCTCCCAGCAAACACACAAAGTTCCAGTTTAAACTTCTGTGGATCCCAGGAAGAGGTAGAACTCGCAATCCATAGTGCTCTCTCTCACTCAAGATTGCTTGGACAAAATTACATGAAAGTTATATAAATCAGCTCCCCAAAAGTTGGGTTGGCTTTTTTTTCCCCATTAAATCTTGTAAGGCATTAAGCCACAAACTCGATTCAAATTTTTGCAGGAATTTTAAGACTTGCAGCTCTGGTATTTTGATCACAACTTACAGTATCACTTAGGACAACAATATAATACAGAGACTAAGCAATACAAGTGCCTGCGACTTGCATAAAACAGGTTATTTACATCGGGATACTGGTATGACTTCACTTAAAAAGAAAATACCGCTTACATTTGCACCGATCTCAGTTGTCCCACACAGCCACACTTACTAAGAGATATAAAAGATGCAATTATTGTATTCTGGTTTGCTAGATTGTTAAAACAAACTATCTCTGCAGCTCAAGGCATGATTTTATCCAGTACACATGGAGCTGTACAAGGCTTTCTGTATTCTAATGTGTTTATTTGCTAACTGTTGGCAGAGTTGTACAAGAATGAACTTGAAGCCAGTTGCAACTTATAGGTATTTCAATAAAAACCGATAAATGTTGGCCGGATAGTTAATTAAATTGCACCAAAACATTTTTTCCCCTTTCACAAATTCCAGTTAGTATTCCAAACCTGTATTAGGTGCCCAGTGACACCAAAATCAATAAATCTTCATTTATTGTCAGTAGATTTCTAACCTGGTTGTTTTAAACAGCACAATGAACACATTTTAGCAGAATATATTAGTTGTGCCAATTTAATAAGAGGGAGATTGATGGAGCCTTTCCTTTCTTCCTCTGTATAGAGCAAAGCACTCAGGGAAGAAAATCCTTTTGATTTTCTTTCTTCAGCAACACCTTTGCCTTCCCTGGGACACCATTTCTCTTTCCTGGACTATTACTAGCCTGTCTTCTCCAAACCTCTGCCTCTGAAACTTAAGAGGGATCTCAAGGTTTAGCATCATCCACCCAGTGAGAACGTTGGAAGAGCAGCAACCTCAGCCTCGAGGGCTGTATTTCCATCCCCAAGGTCTGCACAGGTTTCCTCTCCCTGTTTTCCTTCTTGTTTTGTCCAAAGCCAACACATACTGAGTGTGGTCACCCAGCCCTGAGAGGGAAAGAGATCTGAGGAATGGGAAATCTCTCCCAGGGAAGAGCTGGGATACAGTCCAGGCAGGCAAGTCCCAGAGCCTCGTCCCTGACCCCTCACTCCAGGTACAGGATCAGCAGAAGGCATTTCTGTCTCTCAGGTCAGAGTCTCTGGTAATCAAAGGGTTACTAAACCAAATAGAGACGGAAAAAAGGGAGACACTTTGTTGCCTATTCCATAGGCCTTAAGGTAACCCAGAAAAACACAAATTCTTTTTTTTTCTAAAGGAGAATGAATTTAAAGGCATACTAGTATGACATTTAAATGCACACTTTGCTCCAAGAACTAACACTATTCCTGATGCCTGAGAACACACCACAAGCAATCCTGCTCCACCACCAGCATGGGAGAAGCAGGAGCCCAACTCCAACCCTTCCTGAGGTGCTTTACCTACCCTCAACTGCTCAGATATTTTCCTTTCAAAACGAAATATAATTTACCCGTTTTGCAAAACTTGCCCCAGTCCCTTCCATAGAAAAGCCTGCAAAGGGGAGGCAGAAGGTCTGACCTTGGAAAGTACCTGAGCCCCAGTGGTCCAGCAGAAAGCACTTGTTTTAGGTGGTGTTTCTCCCCCTGGTACTGGCACACACATTGTTACCAGCTAATGAAGTTCATATGCAGGCATCCTACTCACTCCCACTGAAGGATATCCTCCTGGACGTTTTGTGGTCCACCAGACTTTGACATCTAAGAACCCATTAGTCTGCTTTTTATTCCTCTTGTAATTAGAACAAATGTTCAGGTTATTGAGAGAATTAAGAAGATCAATACTAATGAGCTTTTGGACTATGTTATTAGACAGTTTCAGCCCACCACTGCAAAGTACTCCGGCTTACTTTGCCAGGGTTTGAGTTTTGTTGGTTGGTTTTAAACAAAACAGACTTCTTGGGAAAAAATGGTAAGTCTATCCATGCATCTGAACAGGCCAATTCTGAAAACTCAGTCTATAGTAATAATTACACACTCCTTCCCCCAAAAACAAAAGAGGTCTAAACATCAGAGCACTTTACCAAATACACTTTTGAGGTATGTACTTATGTTAAATACAACCAATTGCTTTAAAGGGCAACGATTTCCACAGCACAAAGTTCACGTAAATTTTCCCGCAAGTCCCAAATGCAAACACTGTCTGCAAAGTCCACACACTTCGTATTTCACCAAAGCTTTGCAGAATACATTTAACATAAAAGAAAACAGAGTGAGGTTTTACTCTTCACTTCATCTTTTTTGACCGAAAGGTGTCAATAGAAAGGTGCCAACAGGAAAGCTGACTTCAGCCCATGCAGCTTTATTACTGAAGTATGGGGGGGTTACTTGGTGTTATTAAAAGATCACTCAGCTTCTGCTGGCTTCTTTTTTTCCCCTCTTTACAGGGGTAGTGATTTCTATTGGGATGAGTTACTTCAAACCTTCAGTTATTTATCACTGGGAAAACAAAAAGAAATAATTCTTTAAGTCTGGAGTAAGGCAGGTGAATTGAAAATACACCCATGCAGACTTGAAGTCCCATAGTGGGTTACCATTCATTTCTATAAAAATTAGATCTGGATCATCCATGAATTCTTTACTATTACACTCATTCCCAAAAGTAAGTGCTTCAAGAAGGCTCCTGTATTTCCAGGAAAGGAAGAAGAGATGTTGATTTCCCCATGGCTTATAAAAGACAATACTTGCACATACCAAATGCATGCTTATCTCTTCCTGTATTCAGAAACACAAGTTCTCTTTGGTTCAGAAGCACTTTGAAAGCTGTCAGGGTTTTTTGGTACTGGTCATGGCCTTTCTTGCCCCTAGCTAATAAAATAATCCTAGAATTTAATCAGTAACTGTCCTCCACTCACTTCTAGTTTGTCTGTTTCCCTGCAGCTGCATTTCCCTCCTCCATCCAACAGGCATCTCTATCATCAAAAGCCGGTACTCTCTGATGAGCTCTGCAGCACCTGAAGCTGCAAAAGATTTTGTAGATTCGATAAGAAAGAAAAAAAAAGGAAAAAGGAGAGACCTCATACTCAAGGCAAAATCAGAATTCACAATGGAAACCAGATGCAAAACAGTAGAGTTAACACTCTGCTTGCCCACAGTCACAAAGCCCATGGGCAGCTTATGCTTCCCATGCAACACAATCATTCAAAGATTCCCACTCAGGTAGGGTAAATTATCCATTCAGTATAGAAATCACAGAATATTCTGAGTTGGAAGGGACCCACAAGGATCATCAAGTCCAACTCTTAACACTGTCTCCCTGGCAGGAATCGAACCCAGGTCTCCCACCCGCCAGGTGGGGACACTTACCACTGTACTAAAGTGGATTTGTAGAACACAATAATAAATGGAACAAAACATAAAGATTTTTACTTTTTTTTAAACTTGTAGGTCTGCACGATCAGGCAGCGGTAACCATTTCCAGATGACCAGCCCCAGCAGACAGGTATTTCCCCCCAAATCAGCAGAAGAGTCATCAAGCTGCCTTCTGCTATGTTCATTTACTCCTAGGACCACCCCAAGGACATGCTGTGCTATCTTTAGGAAAAAGTGCCTACTGTGGGGCGAAGCAGACTGTTGATATATTGCGCTCTGACATTTTTCATTAAGATATATAAACTTGTGGAAGACACTCTCTTAAATTCGCTTATTTGCATCATGCTTTTCATGGGCACATAAACAGCCTTTAATGCACTTAAATTACTTTGAGTTGCTGGATCAGCCAACGCGATGCAGAAGCAGGATCCCAGTGGTGCCCCACCCACAGCTCTTCAGCGCTCATTTTATGCAAATGCTTTTAGTTATGCTCCTGAGATTCACAGCCACTTATTAAGTTCTGAATTTCGAGGCCTTTTACTGGTAGTTTTCAGAGCACCAGTCAGAGCAGAATGGCAATCACGGGCAATCACCGTGAGTTTAGTTACGTTACAACTTTCTGTGAGGCACTTTTGACACAGTGTGATACCACCGTGAGAAGACAGGACACCAATTCATGTAAAACAGCATTGAGGAGCATTTAACAATCCTGACATAAAATCATAACATGCTTCATATACCCATTACCGAAACCCACTAATTGGTATGGGGAGTTGTGCTGTTCAAAGAAACAACCCCAACATCTGAATTGTTCCAAAAATATTCCACAGCTAAGGTAGCAATGGCATTACAAATACAAGCGGGTTTTATACACTTGAATGTGCTTTAAATACTGAGCCTCACAGTTTGTATCAGAGACGTACTTCAGAATTTTGTCATCATCTGTTGACAACCATCTGCTTCAAAGTTCTTACCGCCCTAAGAGTGGCCAAAATTGGATATTGACAGAGAGAAATTCTGCACAGAAAGGAAACTATTCACAGGACAAAGTAAGTGCAAAGGCTGGAGACCTGGATGCACGCTCCTGGAAATCTGAGGGAAATAAATAAGAAAATTACAGAAATCTAGATTTGACACTCTCCTGTGATATTACTGGAGATGCAGTTCACAGGTCTCTGAAAACGCAGAAGTGGCAGATTAGCTGACACCAATTCTCCAGAGGAGTATAATCTACAGAGTAAATAGGTAATATTGTGTACTGTCAACTCTGTTCAAGTCACAGCCATTGGAAACTCAGAGAAAGAAATGTAACACAGCAAGTGCAAGCTGAGGAATTCATTCAGATGGGTCTGTACATACACACCGACCTGAATAGCTTGCTCCAATTTGAAGAAATGTGATAATGGGCCACTTGGGTCAGGGAATAAGATTTTGTCTGCTCAAAAAAGCCCTGGTACTCCTGGCTTTGCTGTGCTTAGCAATATACCTTTCACAGCTCTCTTTATATAGCCAAGGTTTTATATACACAATATATTCCCACAGAAGAGGCTTTTAGCAGCCCTGTAGCATCACCTGCTGCAGCTCAGGTGAGGCCCCAAGACACAAAACACCTTCTTGTTCCAACACAGCCTTGCTTTGTTTCTGCCAAAGGCATACCAGCAATTCAACCCAACAAGCTTTAGGCCCGGGACAGTGCTTTTAGTTTTCATGCTTCTGTAGTCTCGACTTGCTTCATCTCCCTTGCATAGGATTTAATATAGCAGTCTCAAGTGCTCTGCCTAAGTCTGCTTTCTGTGAGAAACTACTATGAAGAGACCATTTGCTGTTCTGTAATCTAAATATAAAAATAAAACACTTGGCTTAGAACATGGACCCAAGAGGAAGAAATTCCATTTTACAGCCTCCCTTCACTGCTTCCAGTCCTTAAATCCCACTGCCTGCAAACATTCCTCAAAAAAACAAACCCAACTTCAACATAGCTACATAAAATAAGCTTGCTTTAAACCAAGTGTTTCTGATGAACCCAGAGGTCAGGCCAGTTTCCCACCAAGAACTACATGACTATCAGCACTGGAGAACAGCATAGGCTTGACCCATCTCTAGTTATGCTTTGTTGAATACTGCTGGAAAAATAGCCATTTTAAGATAGGTTTCAAAATAAAGTCAAGACTGCTCGTCCCTGGGTAAGTCTGCCAAGATTCACAGGGAACCAATGTGCTGCATGAGAAGGTACCACCTTTATATTCCTTCCACATCTCTAAAACCAAGACACGTTCAGGGTGAAAAGTGTAGTTCTTGACCCAGAAGACCAGCAGCTTCATCTGTGTTACACAGAACTAGGTTTAACTAACCTAATGACTTCCAAGCAGTAGACCATACAGATATTGCCATATGGAGCTGTCTGGAATTTCCTCTGGGTTTCTGTCCTCGTGGGAAGGCAGCCTTTTTGCAAAAATCTAACATTTTAAACGAAAAATAATCAATGTATCTTTATATTAGAGATAACTTATGTAATAAATCCTCTTCTGCAAGATCACTACAAACTCCAAGAAGGTAAGTAATCATGCCTTTGATCCAGATATTTTAGAATTAGCTGTGAGAAATAGAAAAGCGGGTTCAGTTTAAGAAAGGCAAAATTAAACGAAATCTTGAAATAAAAATATTGCAAAATGTATGCATTCCTTGCATTAAAACCATGGCACAATACTAACAATATAATTTAATTAAAGGTCCTCTAATTAAGAGGGTCCAGTGAAATATTAATAAATGGTATAACATTTCCTTATACTTACATGCAACCTGATTCTAAAACAAAGAATCCACTGACTTCAGTGTTCTAGATTCAGGTCAGAAATCTATTTGTTCATCACAGCAAAACACAAATAAAACCTGCTCTTCTCCACAGAAGAAAGTCTCATTGGCAAACGACACACTTTCATTTCCTAAGCACACAGTTTTACACAAATACCAATATGCTTTGGGTAAATCAGTGTGTGTTTGTATATGCAAAAAAGCATCCAACAAGCAATGAACTTACTTTGCTCCCTCTTCTTTTATCTTCACAGTATTTACAAGCAAAAAGAAGCAAATGTTTTGTGGAAACCTACCTATCATCTCGAAAATTACTGCTATTTCTCATGATCTTCTTGCATTAGTGTAACTTTTTTAAACTTGTATTCTTATGACTAAACACCACGGCAGCATTTCTCAAATAAAAAAGGGTACACTGAAATTGTGTATAAGAAATGGGAGCACTTTAGTGCTGCCAGCACCTTAGAATTGTTCAGACGAACTATGGTTGATGAAAAATGCTCTCCTGCATGATAAGGGAGGTGGAAACCCAAGTGTTCTACACCATATCTCAGCTCCCGAGGACATTCAAGCCGCAGCCCAAACTATTTGGCGATATCAGAATTGTACCTTAAAAATGGCTGACGGGATATTTTTCCTAGTTTGCAGGCAGATAAATTAAAATCACAGAGCATTATATAAAAGTCACATGGGTATTTTTGTGGGAGCACGAGTATGTGTTAACAGAACAGAAGTCCCAGACAGAACACCTCACACAGAAATACTGCCTTTGCAGAGCATTGCATCAGCATTTGTCTTGCACATGGTCTATTCCCACTCTAATATAATCATCACTGGAGAAACCAAAGCTGCACCTTTTCATTCCCTGTGCTCATTCAAGGGAAAGGAATTGTGAATCTTATTAACTGCTATTAAAACCAGAGCTCTGTAGCAGTGAAAACTTTGAGGAATTATAGACATTACTCGGCAACCTTTATCTTCACTTGAAGCATAAGTTGTTCAATATTGTCATGGCCAGAAGTTACCAAGGGATGTCCTACTGACCATCAGACAATAGATGGTCCAAAGCACATTGATAGTACCAAGGACAGGAAATGGGTACATTCTTATTTCTGGAGGGAAGCTGGATTCCAACAGCCTGGCTCCTTTGGAAGGCCCCATCACTCAGCAAGAAGCAGCCGGCGAGGTTTTTAGGAACATCCGATGGGTTTTGAAAGCGCCTTTCAGGATTCAACGTAGCATATCTAGAGCTCGTAACACTCTAATCTGCTTTTCCGCCTCAGAGAATTAGACTGTATTTCTAACTGAATGGAAATAAAAATCTCCAAGCGTACCTCACTTCCAGACTGGCATTACATCATCTTTAAAAAGCCCTATTACTTAGCAGCACACTCTCCATATTGCAGTGTTTTGTTATTAATACAGCACTGCAATTTATTGCAAAATGGTCAATAAAAATGTGGTTGCTAAAGAGATGTGCAGCCTTCTCTCCAGCACCCAAGTGCTCCCCCAGATTGGGAGGGTTCAAAACCACCTCACACAGAGCCCAAGTTCAGTTCTATATTTACACAGAGCTTGGGAAGCAATGACATAGATAATAACAAAATATAATAGGCCCACATAACACTTTCCAGGTACAGAGAAAAATCTTATTCCTGCTCCGAGGATCTTGCAAATTAAATCAGATTAATAATATAGTGAACATATTACTGGCAAAAGCATGTGTTTGTCTCTAATGATCCTTCCCAGTTCCCATTAAATCTAATTAAAAGGCACTGACTGAGTTTTATTGGAATTCCATTACTGAGGTCCAATCCTGCTCCCACAGCCCGGCACCCAGGGGAAACAGCCCTTCCCCAGCCTGCAGAGCTCTGGAGCATCCTCACACACACCAGGGGAAGGTGCCCTGGCAGCAGGATCACCGCTGGGTTGGGCAGCTCATTCTACAGGGACGAGTCCTGGTTATTTTACTTTATCAACTGCCCCAAAAGGGAAGGTTTTTAGCACTTCACAGCACTATGCTTTGATATATCTTGGGAATTTTTCCCACTGTGGTCTACAACTGACTAGCTAACTGGAATAAATTTACAAATAATTTCATCTCTTCAATAGATATAATTTAAGGGGGGAAAAATTCAACTTATCTAATTAAAAAACAAACTAGTGGGTTGGACAGAAGGTGCAAAGTCATTATTTGAGTAATTATATTTAAAAAAAGCCCAATTAGTTCCTAATTGCACTTACAAATTTAAGACCTAGTTCTGCAATGTCTACACTTAGCCCAAACCGACATTAAATACAGACTCAATAGTCTGTATGACTTGCATAAAAGTAGCCAAGTTCTGCTATTTTCATCTTCACTGTTCATCATTAAGAATGCTTTGAGTAAGTGCAATTAAAATGAGTTCTCTAAGCAAAAATTTTTTTAATTGCATTTGAAAAGCAAGACTATTAAACAACAGATTAATACATAAAAACCAGGAAAAGGCAACAACACGCTGGGTTTCCAAATATACTACAGTAACAAAACCAATGTTCTATTACCTAAATTACCACCATTTCGGAGAAAGACATCATTCTAACTTCACAAGTTAAAATCACATATGTCCTTAGAGCAAATGCAATAAAGAGAAACCTATTTTCTTCCGGTGCAAATAACAGGTAAAAGGACCTGTAGGAAGGTGCTGGAGGAACAAGCGCTTCCAATCTGCCGAGTGAAGTCAACGTGAGTTTTGCCACTTTAGATGCAGAAAGATCAGGGTCCATATGAACCTCAAAGGTATGGCATATGCTCAGATTTACATAGCAGCAGTCACGTAACACTTCAAAAGCAGCGCTGTGTGAAGTAAGAGCTTCCCTCCAAGTCTTAGGAGGACAGCTCCTTCAACCTGCCAGAGCATCAGCAGAAACTCTATGATAAATTAGTAAAAGGCTTGCTTCAGAGCAAGTTAACAAAGTGCCTTTTCATATCAAACACCTGATTCTAAACTTGGAAACGCATCTTACCCTTTAAAAAGTAGTTGGTATGTTTCTACCACATTTTTTTTATTATTATTAAACTACAGCTCTTCAACAGCTCTGAACTTAAGAGAACAGCCCAGGTAGGAGAAAACATGCGTGTTAGTTCACAGAAACCCACACACAGAGCTTGCTCAGGTTCTAGAAGTGCCAGGGGTTTGTGTGTGCAGTCACAGAGTGAGTGCCTATAAAACCAACCCGCCACTGAAACTGCACTTGTGGACACCTCCTGCAATTCCTGGGTTTAATTACCCCTTATCATACATCACATGCTGTCCCACATTGCTTTATATATTTATATACTGCCCAGTGATAGGCAAGTTCTTAAGTAATATGGTGCTTTGGAGTAAACAAATAATCAACAAAGTCATTGTGACCTCAGAAGCAGCTCTTTTTGCACGTATAAATATTAATTATCTAGGTTCAAGACAGCTTTTTTGGGGCTTTTAGGAATACTTTCCAACAGATGGCCAAGCTGGAGCTCAGTCTGGTGAAGTACAGCAGTGCTGGGTTCCAGAATAAAGCTCCTAATAACGAGATAGTTGTGAAGCCTCCTGGTGTAGTCAGTGTCACCTGCTGTGACACCTTAGCAGGGAATGAAGGCCATCGGCAGTTACACCAAGGAGACAAATTTATTTCACCTATTTTGCGTTTCTGCTACAGGGGCGAGTAATCCAAACTCACATCAGCCTAACCTTAAACCTGAAAATTCCATTTTAAAGTAATTTGCTTCCAGCTTTCACTTAAACATGGTCAAAGGACACTGCGAAAACAATAAATTCGCTGCTAAGTGGAATGAAGACAGAAGTTTTGGAAGTGTTTATGACTCTGGAGAGGAGTAGCATTCATGAAGGTTTCTTTCCTTCTCTAAAATGGCTTTTAAATTATTAAAAAAACCCCAAAACAAAAACAAAACCCAATTTAACGTGCGATATGCCATCACCCAGGGAACTCGAGCTCTAAGTTATGCGACAACATTTTCCCACCCTGTGTAAAGCCTCCCTTTGCTGGAGCATCTCTTGCAAGACTTTGCTGACAAGCTGTTTCCCCACACCAGCACCTGCACGACAGCTCCAAAACACTAAAACCACGCGTGACAGGCTCCGTGAGGACACGGCGGCTCAGTGCTGCCGACGGGAGCGATGTGCCACCAAAACTGAGCGCTAACGAGGCAGCAGCCCCACCACAGACAGCAAGTCGATTAATAACGAGCAATGCAACTCATTAATACTGGTGTGGATGCACGTCTCACTGACAACACCAGGCGTTTGTGGAGATTATCCAATCAAGCTCCCATTATCCGGGGCATCTGTGTAATTTGGATCACCTCTAGGTAATCACGCCAATTAGTACAGTTGGATCCATGTAATGCTGCTCGCAGCAGCAGAGACACAAAAAAAACCCAAACAAGGATGGAAAAAAGGGGGGTAAGGAGCCTGGGCACAGAGCCAGGGTGAAGCTCCAAGGCTGGGGAGAGCTTTGGGAAGGAACTCCCATCACAAGCACAGAGCCCCGGCGGGACCTGTAAAGCTCCCCTGCATGTCCGCAGGGAGAGCAGGTAACAAATGCTGTCTCCTCAGCTTCCCAAGCTCTTTGAAAGGTTTTTCTCAGGCTTCTGAAATGTATTTGTTGCACTTATCCTGTGAAGGATTCGCAACTGTTGCAAGAGACCTAGGTCCATCAGTTTCCTCAGGAAGAGAGGGACTGAAGCAGAAGGAAAGGAAATCATCTCCTCATGGCTTAAGTGAGACAAGCTCAGCTGCAGGACTTATCCCTTATCCTATCACACTCCTGGCTGGATTCCCTTCTGCTCACTTCCTTTTTCCATCTCATTTCCAGCTCCCCATCTCCATATCATTTTCTCTTCACAATTCTTCATATACATAAAATTAGAGGAGCTGTTACCTGTCTGAGGACAGACCTGATAAGGTTGGAATAGTATCTCAAACACAGAGAAAAGGTTTAGAAAATTCAAACTTGAGTGTGGTTCCTCCCCACCTCTTCCCCCTACCCCTGAGTTTATCCACTGGTCTAACAAAGGGTGTTACATCTCCCCACAGCACCTCACTAATATTTTATATTACCATGGCTACCACAACACTGCTATTAACACAACCCATGACATTTTCCAAATTCTTTTATTACCAATGGCGAGCCTCAGTGCATTCCAGATTTCAGTGCCTTTCACATACATTAAGCTTAACATGCTCCACTGACTCACAATTTCCTTCTGTAAAGGAAAATCAGCTTGGTATAGTCAATAATTTTTGCACTGTATCATAAAGTTTATCTGATGTGCAAATGTAATTCCCTTTTTGGATGCCTCATCCTGAATCCCTTTCAGGTTGAGACCACTTGACATTTTTTTTTTTAAACAAAATGCCTTTTAAGTCTTAATTTGTGCAGCACTTGGTTTTGATAAGACATGACATTATGATATGATGAGTTAGTTGATTCTAAGTAAATTTGATTTATCCCACTTTTTGGGCTGGTATGATGTACAAGGATGCTGCCTTTTAAGATGGGATTGATTTTAACATAGGCTGACAGCACTTCTTTATTGTGAGACACTAAATCATGGCAAGGTAAGTATGAAGAAAAAAAACCCAAACCACTAAGGGAAAATTAAGTAAAATTTAAACACAAGAAATTAATATTCATTAATATTCATCAATATTATCTCCATCAAGGAAGACAGAGAGACTAATCAGCTTCCAGAACAATTTCACAAAATGTTTGGAAGTTTTGATTTTTATTCATAAGATCAGATGCACACTAGAGCTGCTGAAAATCTCATCAGACCATTCTGTGAATACCATGGAAAGTTCTTGAAATATTTTCCATCAAACAAGCACCACCACGACCACGAATCTTTGTGAACCAAAGCAAAAGCATTTGCACCCTTCATAAAACTAAAAACATTTCCTAAAGAACCTTTCAAGTGCCATTCTGTGGCAATCCTCATTTCCTTGCAATACCCTTGCACCTTGTGATGCAGCGTTTTTAAACATGCAAGTTTGTGATGCAGCAGCAACACTTTTCCCTTCGATAGGTAGTTATTTCTCTTTTTTGCAGCATGAATCACCTATGTAATTCTGACAGCTACGTGAGAAAAGGACCAGAGACGTTTCATATTTCGACTGAAGCACAAATCTCCAACCCCAGACCGACTGAGCAGAGACACTCGCACTCACCCAAACGAGTTGTGAGCAGTTAGTAAACGATTTGGTAGGTACTGTGTACGTGGTGGAGAGGAGCTGGATGTCTAGCAGTGAGAACTCAGGGCTTTGTGGAGTTATATTTCTGCTGAAATGTAGCCAAACCCTCTCAGACTTGGTACAGCATTACCCAGGGCATCTCACTCATGAGACCGCGGTGCAGTTTTGGAGCTGAAGGGCAGCAACAAGCCGCCAGTTTTGTGCTGGGCAGCGTTTTCTACCGCGGTGACAAAACCTGAGTCAGGGCAGCACACTGCCCTTCCCGCACCTGAGAAGGGGCACTTGGGCTGTACTTAGAAAATACCCAATTCAAACATCTCCCCGGAAAATAAAAGTGGTCTGGTGACTGTTTTAACAAGCGACACCAAACCCCGAGCCCCGCTCCGGCGGAGGGACCGCTATCCTCCTGGATCAGCCTCCCGAGGAGAGGAGAGCTGGAAGTTCTGCGATCGCCCACCCCGCGGCTGCGGGACCTCGAGTCCCCGCTGCCCAAATCCAAGTTCAGGGACCGAGCGAGCCGCAACTCGGGGAGATTGACGAGGGAACTTTTGGAAACGTTCGAGGAAGCGGAGGGCGCTCGCCGTTCCTGCGGCAGCATCGCCGCCCGGCCCCGGGGCTGCCTCGGGGAGCCCCAGCCGGGACCGGGGCACTCCCCAGGAGCAGCGGGTGTTCCCCGATCCCGTAAGGAACGCGCTCCGCAGGCAGTGCCCGCTGAGGCAACCGGGATCAGCGGGAGACACCATCCCGCTCCTCCTGCCCACAGACCGGTCGCTCGCCCCGCAGCCCGGCCGTGAGCGAGCGCGGAGGGGAGCGCGGTCAGGGCAAGAGCGCGGAGACACGGAGAGCGCTGAGGGGAGCGCTCCGCGGCCGCGCCCGCCCCGCGCCGGGGAGCGAAACTTCCCGGGGAGAAGCCGACACCGGCGGCAAGTCCCGCGGCTCCGCGCCCCGCCGCGGACGNCGCACCGCCCTGCGCACCGCCCCACTCCGCCCCTCACTACCCCGCACTACCCCGCACAGCTCCGCACCGCTCCGCGCTCCGCACCGCACCTGCCCTCACAGCCCCGCACCGCCCAGCGCAGCGCCCCTCACAGCTCCTCAGCCCCGCACAACCGCCTCCAGAGATGCGCCCTCAGCCCCTGTCCCCTCCCTCCTCACCTGGGGCTGGGAGTTTTCTCTTCAGAATGGGAGGTGATTTTTTTTGTTTGTTTTGAAATTGACAAAGGCAAACCGGTGGGAGATCGAGGAGGGGGGGAGAGTGTGAGTCAGCAAAAAGAAAAAAAATATGAAAAAGAAAAATGAACACTCGCCTTCAAAATCCACGTGCCCTGTAAAGCTGCGGGGGTGGCGGTGCTGAGGGAACGGGATGCACATCTTTGAGCTGTGGATGAAAAGTTGATGTCCAAAGGTACTCTGCCAAACTCAGCTTTGGTTGATGATGCTTCACAAAATCATTGAAAAACTTGGTTCAGTAGAGACCTTAAAGATCATTTCATTCCAACCCCCTACCATGAGCAGGGACAACTTTCTCTAGATAGGTTCCTACAAGCCCCATCCAACCTGGCCTTCAATGGGACTTTTTTTACTAACTTGCAGACACGGAAAGGAAGGGACCCTACTTTAGTAACACAATGCCATCTCGAAACACCAATTATTGTTCAATCCACTATGAGTGTTCTTATTTCTCTTGAGGTACATCTTAGCTTACAGCCTGTACTTGTTCGTTGCTTTGACTTTTTGTGATTTTATGTAGGAGCATTACCTTGAAATTGTGCCATAACACAAATATAGTTTGCTTATCACACCTTCCTTCATCTTATTTTTTTTTTTTTTTAGCCAGGCCCTTTAACAGATGAAAGGTGTTTTTACATCATCCTCAGATATTCAACCTCCAAAGACAGTTGGGCGCTAAAATTGACAGCCGAGACCTTCGCATTCCAAGGGTAAAGCCTCAGCTCTTATACCTTCGTGTTTATATCCATTGCACAGAACCTAAATATCTTTTATATGAAGCAGTATAGCCAAGAAGCTTCCAGGGTCAGAAAGTCCAAGTGATCCTGAAGGACACAACAATACACAACCTAGGATAAATGTCAAATATTTCATTATTTCTGTTGAACTGGGGGAAGGACACTGTTACCCAAGAACTGAAGATCCCAGTCTGGGTCCCAGGGTCACCACTGAGGTCAGGGACTGGCAGGCCTCACAGAAGGTTGCAGGTCACTTTATTACTGCAAACTGTTCACAGCTGATGGGAAAAATCCAGCTGGATCAAATTCTGCATTTATCTACTGCCTTTAAAGCCTATGTAATTCCCCTACAGTCAATTAGTATTTATACAGCCATCACTGAGCAGAATTATGGATCCCAGAGTAGAAAACCTAATACAGAAACAGGTCTGAATCGAGGTGAAAAAACCTGGCAGAGCCCATGGTCTTAGAAATCAGTTGCTTTTATAACCAAAATGAAGTCATGCTGAATGTCACATTGGAACATCATTCCAGTGTGTCTATGGATGAGATTGTTCTGTGTCCTCCCACAACCCCCCTGGGCCACCTGTATGGCTCTTAGGCATTAACTGTGATTTTATTTGAGCATCCTTTTGCATTTCAAATACAAAAATATGTAGATGTTAGAGCCAAGTGAGAAATGCGTGAAGGAAAACAAGGGAATTCCAAGTTTTAAGGAGCTCCTGCTTAAATCAGTGACATTTCCCACATGCCAGGACTGTCATATGGTATAAAGACACACATATTCATGCTGTCCCAGAATTCTAGGGAATGAAACTGTCTTTGCAGAATAGTCTCTTTGCATCTTTTGACTTCTTGCATCTTCTGTAGAAGTCTCAAGGTCTGAGAGGTTACAAGTGGTCATGCTTTCCCCCCCAAACGTTATCTGTTAATTGGCATGCTGCCCTTTCGTGCCTCCTCACCTAAGCACCTCAGCTAAACTCGTGCTTTTCAACCATCTAATTTGCTCCTTTTCATTCTTATTCCATACTTATTCAACAAGAGGCCTCACTACTCTCCTTGAATAATTTCATTTAATGATACGGTGCCATTTAGTGCCCATTTTAAACAGTAACAATTATGAGACGCATTGAAGAGTGGATTGATCTTGCTTTCAATACTGCTGATCACATGTGCACATGAACTTATTAAAGTATTTAAATAATATTTACAATAAAAGTCAATGGCTTCCTTGTTTACAGGACATAAAGTGTCAATAGGGAGTATGCAGCCAGAAATACGACTGCAAACACAATTACCTGTAAGTAATCATTTGTCAAATTGCTGCCTAAAAATGTAGCTTGCTTTAAGATAATGCCATGAGGTGATAATTCTCATAGAAGCTTGGTTTTAAAATACAGGCTGCTGAACAAATTAAAGTTGACCTTTGCTAAATCATTCCCTTCAGCTTCGTTTCCATTAAACATCACTCACTATGAAGTGGTGGAAGGATGGGACATCTCTATATGTTGCGATGGGATGACCTCAACAAGACAGTAAAAATACACAGAAATAACTGGCACTCTCATTTCTCCCTTCCACATCAAAAAAAAAAGGTTGCACCAACAACTGTATGAAAGTTTTTGTATATGTTTTCTATAAACAAACTTTAAAATGTTGACTGAAGTGAGCTGAGAGAGAATCCAAGTCAGTATCTATACATTTATTGTAGTTCAGATGCTTTAAGCAATCACCTGCTGTATGTTGTGCTAGAGTGAAGTAGTTGTTGGAAGTAAATTCAAAGTTAAAATTGCTGCTAGAGATCTGTTCACACCTATGGTACTTTATAACTTCTTCTTCCTAATCAGAGTTATTAACACTGACAAGTTAAATAAATTAATTCATCAAGCTATAGAATATTATGAAATCTCTTATTGAGATAAATTAAACAAAGTAGAGCCAATCATTTGTTGTCACTGGTGTAGCACAACACAAGAATATTAATTATCAGCAGAAGTTAATTCTGGCATTGGTCACTCTGAAACTACCTCAGCTGCATCACCAAAAACCAGGTTGTGCTGTTATTTATTGTATGTCAGGCACGGCCTTCAAGGGATGGTCACATGGATGGTTCCCCCACTGCCTGTTGTGACAGGGGCAGTAGGTGTGAAGGTTGCTGGCCTTTGGAGAGCATCATGAGCACCCAGCTGCGTTGCCAGGGAATGGTGCTGGCAGCCAGTCCAAAGGCAGTCGGGTGCCCTGCCCTGGCCCACCAGACAGAGAAAAGTTGCCAGGCAGCAGCTGACACAGGAGCAGAAAGAAGAGAGAAAGTATTTTAGAGGATCAAGAAGGGAAGAAAGACCAAAGATGAAAAAAAGAACAAACCCCCCACCCCCCCAGCCACCCTGTCTGAATTCAGGAGTTTGCATTACACGCTGTCCCTGCCGGAGAAAACATCCCTAAAGGAATTTCTCATTACTGCAGTTCAATGGCGGTTTCATTATTAAAGACTCTCTGAATGTGCATCTTCCACAGCTGCAGGAAAAGTTCTCCGTGTGTGAGCTTTAATGTGTGTATTTGCATACCAAGTGTCACGGATGGAAATTGCTGCCTGGCATTCGAGATAGTTTGGCGTGGCTTTAACACGGAGATTGGGAGGTACTAAAACCCACATAAAAACGGTTCAGTGTGAAGATCTGCCTCACAAGTGCAACAATAAACGGGACAAGAAAATCCCGAAGTCTTAAACCTGGACACCGTGACCTTGGTCTGTTCTAATCTCCATCTTCCTAAGGAAATTCTGCTATTTTATTTTTCTTCGAAAACGCTTGAGGTGTGGTGCTGGACCATACTCTGGCTCAGGTGAAATGCAATGAGCTGATGCAAAACTGCTAAAGGGCAGCTCCACGCCAGCCTGTGGTACCCAGACATCTGCTCAGGACAAGTGACATTTCGCAGTTAACAGGATATGCTTTAGCGAAGGCATAAATGGGAAAGCTTAATGCTGATTGCAAGGTTTGTTTCTCGTAAAAATAGGCTCATAAAAGCTATTAGGATAGAAAAGAACTCATCACCTTTTGAAACCTGTTTAAAGGACATTTTTGAGGGAAAAAAAAGTAGCATCTCTTTCAAAAGAAACTTCCAAATTATTTTATTACCTCATAAATTAAGATTCTTATATAAAATAGGCCAGCTTCCTTACCTGCCATCCTGCTGTACTCAGACCTGCAGCACTCACGTGTAAGTAGAGATTAAATTTATTTCCAATGAGTGGAGCACAAACTCCTTGTCCAAAACAACAATATTTATGGCTAGAACTCAGAAAAAATATGCAAAGTAGAAAAAAAAAAGTGTGGTTTGATTTGTCTCAAACTCCCATGGTAAATTTTTTGTCCAGACCATGGGGCATATTAGCCAGTTCAAATTATGATTTTTTTCTAGTTCACCCCAAAATGAATATACTCCATTGCTTTGAGAACCATAATGAAATTACCTTTGCTTAATAAAATGTGATTTTCTGAGACAGTAGACACCTTGAGCTCATCTAACAAATACCCATGGGCACATCCTTATAGGTAATTATGAATTTATTCTACATCATTAGTCCTGAAGGTCCAGTTACTAAAATGATTGAGATTTGGACACCTAAGTGTCTGTGCAGTACTGCCAAGGGATGGCAGAGGGAACCAGTCCTACCGTTAGGAAATTTGGATTAATTCCATAGTTTATAGCACTCACACTGCATGTATTGAGAAAACTACATGAAAATTGCCTAAGGAGGGAACTCATTTTTTTTTAATTAGATCTCAAAGCAACTTATTTATGAAATTTTCAATTTCATCACGTAAGTGTTGTGAAGTAAAGTGTACAGCTTTATCTCCCTCTTTTATTTCCTAAACACGGCATCAGGAATAACCTAGTGGGATCTTTCCCAGTGATAGCAAATGATTAAAATAATAATAATGCATAATGTGATTTGACAGAAGTCATTACCCATTTCTACAACCTCCTATTAGGTTTCCATATTTTACTGCTCTTGAGGAGCGTATATTTGCCATTTGCCAGAAACACAGAAGTAATATCTAAAAAACAAGGTTTTTTTTAAGACTTACACATTGAAATGAGACATACTCAGTAAGTATTGCAAATAGATCCTGTTATGACATATCAATTGTGTATTCACAGTCGTGCAGCACATCAGGAAGAAAGGATGGGATACCATTCAAATAGACTGACAAACCTGGGAAGCTCATGGTTATTTGGCACACCCTGTAAATACATAAATCATTTCTCCTTATGATAATAAAATCAACTATAATAAATGTATTTATTATTAAAAATGTACAATTGCCAATCTCTCTCATATACCAGCTCCGCATGCCAAAAAAGAGCTTCGTTTGTGGTGCCACTTCACATTTATATTTTAGGTGCTTTTCCCAAGGGAAGTGCCCACTTTTCATCCCAAACATAGCTCCACATTGATTGACTTATCAGTTTTATAAAATCCTAAAAGTTAGATACATGCATTGGTGAAGAAGCCTTGATGAACACTTTCCTTCTGNGTTGATTGACTTATCAGTTTTATAAACTCCTAAAGTTTCTTCTTCTTGGTAAAAGTTAGATACATGAATTGCTGGAGAAGCCTTGATGAACACTTTCCTTCTGGCACAGTTTTATACTACAGGAAATGGAATTTTATTGCTTGGATGAGGTTTTGTCCTATGGGTGGTGGTGGTGCATCATCCCAGGCTCCATCCCAGCCCTATTGCAGTGGCATCAGTGCTGCCTGACCAGGCATGAGAGCTTGTGTGCAGAAGCATTTACTATCACAGTCACAGAATCACAGAACATTCTGAGTTGGAAGGGACCCACAAGGATCATTGAGTCCAACTCTTAAAGGGCACCACTGCCTCCCTGGTGGGAATTGAACCCCTGGTCCCCAAACTTCCCTTAGCAGTTCCTTTAGAAGAAATTAGTAATATTTACCAGATTGAGATGTTTGGAAAATTATCCTGCTGACAGCTATTATATTCACTTTTACAGTCCCTTCCCTCAAAATCTATCAGAATGAAAACTTATGGGTCTGCACCACAGCATTTAAAAAAGTAAACGAGCCTTCCCCTCCACTTCGAAGCAAATTATCGTGCGATGGCAGCCAGGTGCCACAGCAGGACTTTCATTCTGGTTTTGAGCTAAATCTGATTAATCATAAAACAGATCAAATAAAGGAACATCTGGTACAAGATTTTTGCCATCAGATAAAGGCTTTGCGGGAGAGGTCCAAATGACTGCTGTGGCAAACAGCCACCACTGCAACAGTAGGCAAAATTTTCCTTTGTGACAGAAAAAAAATTAATAAAAATTTGCATAAATAATTGTTTCACTCCATAAAACCACGAACAGGGCACGTGAATGTCATTGAAGTTTAAAACCGTCCCAGAAACTCGGTAGGTGAGTAATAATTGTCTCTACCATTGAAACATCATGGGCAAGGTACCCGGTTTAGAATTTAAAAACGCGGTCAAGCTCCACAGTCCGAGCGATGCTTTTACACTTTCAGCACAATCAGGCTCTGAGTGTCATTTAAATGCACCTTTTAATATCCCTTTCTCCTCCATCGGGGAACAGTAAAGCTGCGACAAAAAGAAATAAAAAAGTTTAGTTTATTTTACTCACTTTTGCTCTTTATGTAAAAGGTAAGGTGAAAACATGCCCCAGGGTCTGTCCCATCCGAGCGCAGCGCAACCTGAATCGTTTGGGAGGAGCGGGATCTGTTCGCAGTCCTGGAGTGCCCTCCATAGGCTGCTGCTCAAATCATCGTTTCGAGCGGCATAAACCCAAAAATCTGTAAATCTTGGGGAAAACGAGTCTATCACCTTAAAAGCAAACAGTGTTCCCCTCCTCCTAATTAAGATATGGATCACAGAGGAAAATGACAGTGATTGACATAAGCATAATGAAGGTCACAATTTGTTTTTTTCTTTTAGAGCTGTTTTTAGTAGGGTTAAGGCTTCAGTTAGTTCTAAATATAACTTATCTAAGTGTGGCTACTTAAACTGAGATATTATTTTCTGTAATAGATATATTTTAAACAATCAGAATAGCTTTTCCCAACAGAATTAACAGAGAATTCAAATTATTATAGGAATAGAAACTGCAAAAGCATATTGTGACTTGAAATGATATATGTAGTTCTCGAAATAAAAGAATTGTTAGAAAATCATAAATTATATCAGAAAATAAAAGCCACACAAGTTATTTATGATGCATAATTAAAAAGCAAGGATTTAAAACTGTTGTTAATATTCTTTCTTTTTAGAATTGCTTTTCACTCCTCTCTGGGAGGACATTAAAATATACTATCCTTTTATTTGCTGGTTGAGATGAGGCTAAACATCATGCTTTGTAGCTAATGAAACTTCACACATATGACCGTGGAGGGGGAGCTGGTGTCAAATACTTCCTTATCACATACCCACCCACATTTGGAGCACCTAAGGAGGATGAAGAAGGAAGGTGGCGGGAGGGGCAAAAGAAAATACTGAGATAAAAAAACAATCATGATATAAGAAAAATTCAAAAGGCGCAGTCGTCCATAAACATGTTAGAACTGCTGCACAATGGAACAGAAACCCTCTGAGGGGTTAATTCCCCCAGGCTTATTTGGCTAATGCTGTTAGGGAATCACAGCATTTACTCTTTCATGTCAGTAGATGGAATAACAATGAAACCCAGAAATTGCTACATGGAGGAGAAGAAGAGCTGGAAATGAGAAAATGCAGTGAATGATGCTTTGGGAAAAGCCAAATCCAGCCAGTAAACAAAGCTCACATTCATCTTTATATCTCTTCCTTATAGCAGAAGCAGGTACATCTGCTAAGTGCAAAAATAAGAATAACAGGGTACATTAAACTTAATCCCTGGCCTAAAACTATTCACATAGAATGACTTTGACTCTCCTTGAAGTCCAGCTCGTTTACTGCTAGCCTTCCCTTGCAGAGAGAGCTTTTCCTCACTTGAAGTTGGCTAATCTAGTGGGACTAGAAAACTATTTCTCTTCCCAAGATTTGCACTGCACACTGTAGTAGATCTTCCAGTAGATCTGGAAGAAGTTTCCTTAAGAAAGTTGCTAGGTAGATTTTCACTGATAATAGTTTTGAATCACTGCTTGGAGCTTTGGATAGATTCCCATTGGAAAATATGACTCTGACTCAAAACATTGATTTGCTGCTTTTCTCACTCTCTAAAGGACAGGTATCCTCTTCCTCTGGACAGCACAAATTCTGCCACATTCTTTACCTGGGATGAGGATACAGGTAGTGCTAATGGGGGAAAAGGAGGAGAATAGAGAGACGATAGACCTTTGAGTTAAACCGATCCCTTGTTGTGGTGCTCCTGGTTCAGGTGGGTACTCACTTCAATAACCTGAGCAGCTCTTTCATGGCTGTGTGCTACGTACCCATCTGAAGAGAGAGCAGCAGCAGGCTCTGCATTCACACAGGAATGAAAGGGCACTCAATATTAGGTAATATCCCATGCCAGTTATATGGGCAACTTCAAGGGCTTCAGAATTTTTATTCACCACTTGAACAGCCGCAAAGGAGAGCAGATGATGACTAAAAACATGTATGTCTGTGGTTGTGAAGAGACCTGGCCTGAGGTACTGAGACTTCACTTTCGGCTCTAATCATGAGGATATGAATATGAACATGCTGCTCTCCAGTCCTTGTCCTGGATGACAACATGAGAGCTCTTCTCTGCTCACGTAGAAAAGTGGGACTCAGCTCCTCTTTGTGCAAGGGGGACACAGTTTGACATCTACTTATTCCTTTTCCAATGGGCCTTCAAGGATTCTGTCTTAGAAATCTTAAAAGATAATTGCAGCAAGATGAGAGAGGAAATCCTTTCATGGATAAATAACTAAGTGATTAGAAACAAAGGGTAGCAGCAAATTATCATTGTTTTCTCAGTGGAGAAAGTGGAAGTCACTACAGGAATCCCCAAGGAGTATTTCTGCAGTATCACACACAAGCCAAGAAGACATCGCTTACATTGCAGTTTACACTTTGTGTATCTTAATACATGCAGAAGCCTTGTGTAAACCAGTAACCTGGTGCCCTTCCTCGGGATGAGAATGCAGGGTATTGAAGAGTCAGTAAATGATACAGGGAGCAAGGAAAGACAGAAAAGGAAAATAAAGAAATGAACAGAAGAGGAAGTCGCTGAGGCCTGGACCAGCTGGGAATACTGCTCCTGAGGGAAACCTTCTCCAGCTGATCTTAAGAGCTTATTCAAATAAATAACAACCAAAAGGAGAGGCAGGACTGGGACTGACTTACCTGATGGAAAGAGGCGTTAAATAGCCATTGGCCCACAGGAGGTTTATTGAATGAACGAGTCCTGCAGCTTTTGAAATCAGACCTTATTTACTTCTTCATCAACAAGGCTTTTTCTTTCTAGCAGCCTGCATCCTTTAGATGGCACTTGGCCAATACTTTAAGATGATGAAGATAAACTTAAATGAGCAGATTCCCCTCACTAACTTGTACTGAACACTATTAAGGGTACAAGTGTATGAAAAACAAAAAAAATCCCAGATGCCAGGAATGGTATTTATGTCTTTTCTCAAAGTAAACAAAACTATCTCCACAAACCCCATAAACTAGGAAAGAGATAAAAACATTTAACAAAGACTTGTATTCAATTAAATTAAATAGCAAGCTTAATCCCTTTTTTCTGGAAAAAAAAGAAAATCTACAAGGATAACGCTATAGCAGGACAAGCAGCTGTGATTATTCGAAATGAAGGCAGGAAGATCTTGTAGAGCCCTATGGCAATCCATCTGGGGAAGATTTCAAAAATATCCAACACTTACTTTAATATTGTCTGTCTCAAAGGCAAAACTATTTGCTTTTCACAAGCATTTTTATGAGCTACATCTTAAAAGTAATCACTGGCAGAGATAATTTATTGTTAGCCAGAGAGGATATTGAAAGGCAAGGGAGCTATTAATCATCTATGCAGATATGGGTGAGATACTGGCCCTATGGAAGTCAATAGTAAAATTCCCATTGACATCTGTGGAGCTGGGCTATTACTCTGTGCTGCAGGTTTAAGTGTTTGCTCCATCTATTAGGTCAAGTTTCTTGTTCGCATAATTTTCAGATTTACAGAGTCACAGCACGGTTTGACCGAGGGAGTATCTTCACTTTGCGGAAATTAATGTTTTCTGAAGGGGTTACTACTTTAACATTCATAATAGGAATTGTTACTATATTAACCAATGCAGATATGCTGTAAAAGTCTCGGTGTAGAGGTATGGTCACCCTTTGTGAAGGATTGCGAGGAGTCTACAGTTGAGATCTTGTTGAGGGACATAATGTCACATTCTTTCCTGGTAAGTCTGTCTGTATTTAATTCTGCTTCTCTTGGTAGAGGTTCACAACAGGGTCGTCAACTACAGCAAACAAACAGCAAGTCCCATAAACAATTCCAGAAATAACCCACCCAAAATGCTTTCATACAGGTTCACAGGTTATTCTGAGTTGGAAGGAACCCATAGGATCATCTAGTCCAACTCCCAAGCCATACAATTATCACTGTCCTTCACCATAATCCATGACCTTCATGAAAAGTGGGGACATGAGCCCCAAGAGTTCACTCTGCAGCAGAAAAAGAAAGCCAGAAAAAATATTCAGCTTTAAGCAAAGCTATTCCCTTTTCTGTTGGAGAGGATGATATGTTTCATAGCAGATCACTTGGTGACATTACGCCACTTGGATGTCACGATCAACACACTCTCACTTCTGCTCAATATTTAGATTCTTCGTGAAATGTGTTGCCGGTACTTCATACGGCTCCATATCCTCTGCAGTCATAAAGGATGTGATCAAATTATTTCTACCTGCTTGTACACAGAGCGCTCTGGAGGCATCATTTTTAGTCCCAGCCCTGGGGAGCAGAAGTGATTAAACAATTGCTGTTTAAAAATAGCATCACACATCACCAGCAGTCCATCGCGGAGTCAGCTGCAAACTAGCAGCAGCAAAGATGTTTGTTTTTACCCTCTTCTGGGCTGCCATGGCAGCCAAAATATTCCCTTTCTCTGAACTGATTTGTTCTCAAAGCCCAAGTATATTTGTTTTCCTGGGCAAATCCTTATGATTAATAATAGTAGGTGAGAGTTATTTTGTGTGTTTTATTCTAATGAATAAAACTCAGAGCATGGGGAGGCTTGTTTTCAAGCAAGGCTTGAACAAAATTCAGTGAGAGATTTTTGCTTTTCATGAGTCTTTTGTTTGGTGTTCAAGATTCAAACCTGTAGCACCACACTCTAAATCCCCATATGGGAAATGAAGGGTCAGACCCCAGTGACGGATAAAATCACTCTATCTAGAATATTTGAAATTGCTGTTTTGTTCAGAAGCTCAGGGCTGATAAAAGGAATGATAGCCTTATCTATGTATTTGTTTTCATGTATATTCAAAACAGGCTGAAAAGCCTGGTCTCTCTTAATTAAATCATGAATAAATATGAGATTTCTTCCCTTTAAAGCCCTGCCTGCTGCCTGAGCTCAGACTTCACATGGCAGGCAGAGTCTGATCCCACAGGTTCAGCTCGCTGAACCCTGTTGTCAGCAGCTTGAGTGATACGTTTAGAGTGCACGATCTGGTCTGGTGCATAGAGAATGAGATCTATTTAACAAAATCCTGGCACCCCAGAGACTGAAATTCAGATTGAAAAGGCACACTGGCCTCCTTCCCTGGGCTGTGGCATTTCAGCACCATGATCCCAGCTCCTGGGACCCTCATTCCTTTTTACCACCTCAAGAAGAAGCTCATGCTCCTCTCCAAGGAGTCGAACAACACAAGGTGAAACCACCAGGTTCATGGATCATCTGAGATTCCAAAAGATTCAGCCCCACCACGTTATTTTCTGGGGGAATGAGTGCATGGAGCAGCCAAGAAGCTGGGATGATAGGTCTAGACCAGCAACAAAATCCACCAGAAGCACACACAGACCTCGGAGGTTTTGGCACGCGTTGTTGTCCCTACCCTTACATTCTACGCATGAGCTGCATTCTGCCTGTCGTCTGTCCTACTGCAGCTGCCCACCCATCCATCCCAACTTTTGGAAGGGAGATGCTGCTGATTATGAAGTATATGTTGCCCTCCCCTGCACAGTGCAGAAGGCAGCCAGCACAAGCAGAGATGGGTGGTGGATGGCAGAGGGAGAAGTGGGAGGACGATCTGGGACACATGATCCATGCTGGGCAACCAGAGAGGCATCAGATGCAAAAAGCATCTTAATTATGGCAATTCAAGACAGAAGTAAAATTGCCTTCCTAATTTTGCAGAGCACTGATAGGAACCGCCCAGCCTGCTAAGGCTGGAGCACAGATGGAGCCGGACTGTCAGTGATAAGGTCATTCAAGGGGGAATGTGGAAAGGGCAATACCTTTGGGACAAGGTCCTGCTCTTCCACTGGATGCTGGCTTTGTGCTAAAACTGTTAGGCATTGCCTTTGGTTGCCCCACTCATTTACCAATTCCTCTAGGAGAAGAGCTAGTGAACAGCATGTATTGCTGGATCAAATATTCCCCATTTCTCCGAGCTTTTCCAAAGAGCAGCTGATTTCAGTGCCTGCATGGCTCTGTAAAATAGCTGTGGAGGGAAAAGGCTGTGATAGTTTGTTCGTCTGGCTTTTCTGTGCAATGCACCTTTCCCACTTTACCAATATCTATATCCCCAGAAGGGCATCATAAGCCAATATCTGTGTAGACTTCCAGAGCACAGCAATTTCCTTGGAGGGGAGAGTTGTAATGCAAACAGGGATTCAGATGCCAGCTTCCCATCCCATTCCTCAGTGTGTTAACCCTCAGTAACAGAGGTAGAAAAGGAGGCAGGGGATGGGGAGCCAGCTAAGCATAGTTTTCTGCTGTGCTGAAATGCTCAACACAAGAAAATAAATGTCACATTTTTTGTGTGCATTTGTGAAGTCCAGGCCAGATTTAATGGCTGAACTTTGAGTTATTTTCTCCCTCGCTATTCCTGTGTTAGAAATCTCACAAACATGTAACAGATTATATAATGACTTTATTTTCATGTGGACAGGATAATTTTGTACCTCTCCAATGCCGTGTCTCACTATCAGGTGAATCTACACCCTCTCACGGCTTTATTTACATTAAGTGGCTTCTCTTAGGCCAATTCAGGACACTCACCGTCAGCAGCACAGTACACAAATTTCAAATTAGATTTCAAAGTAATCAACAATTTATCATTTATTTATGTGTCCTCTTTATATCTAGCTTAACATTCAAGCATTAAGAGAGAAAAAAGGTCTTTGAGTTTACTGTTGCGTTTCAGTCTGCATGATCAGAAAGATGAATCTTTTTTGTTTGAGATACAAATCTCCTATGATTAGGTGTAATTCGGCTAACATTTCAGCTTTTAGTACACTTTCTCTCTGTGAGAAAAAGAGTAAATGTGTGGCATACAGTGCTTTTTACATTTTGAAATTCGTAACCCTCACAGGACAATAACATAAGTGATGCATCATCAAGTCATGGATCATCTGAGCCACATACCTGTCACTGGTCCTTGTCAGCTACAGCAACAACCAGGAGCTGTTCATCTTCACCAGAGAACAAGAGTGAAAAATAAGTGAGAGTGGTTTGCTAGGTGTCTTGGTGGCTGTTGCCTTACAATGGAGAAATTATATTAAATTCAGAAACTTTGAAGTTAGAAAGTGTCTGGAGGGAAAATAAAACCTTGGCCCTTTCACAGGGTAAACCAAGAAAACGAGAAGCAAAAAGAGATCATGAAGAACAATATCTAAAACAAACAGCTCGGAATACTGGGTATTAGGGACTTACTTGGTGATGGAGAAGAAAACTTATTAGATATGAGTTCCAGTAATAGCTTTCTATAGCAACCACAGAAATATGAGATCTGGGTAAAAGGAGAAAAAGATTTTGTTTGCCTCTGCTGATGAAGACAACATTTTTTCCATGAATATGGCTGGAAAAGTAGATCAAAACCCCATTATTCCCAACATGCTCAAGAGGGGAATATGAGAATATCTTACAATATAGATGTCTTGCTCTCGCCCATTTTTCTTATCATCCCACCTAATTAGAGTGAGAAAAAAAATTGTTTTAATTATGAATTTTACTTCTTAGAATAAAAATTGGTTTACTGAGAGGGATTTGCATCTTGGACCACCTTAGGAAGCCAGTGCACACCTGCACAATCATGTACTCAAGGTCTTAGATGAGAAGATTAAAATGTTGAATAATTTCAAGATAGAATTTGCGTGTTCTGATCCTTAAATTGCAAAGATATAGGCATAGCTATGGCAATTACATTCTTTATATTTACCAAACTAGAATATTAAGGATGACAAAAAATGGATCCAGAGGAGCAAAAATCGATCTCAAACCTCACCCAAATGAAACAGGGAAAGTGTTTCTGCTAAAAGTCCAAAGGTGCTTGAATTATAGTTCTGTTTTGAAATTTCTTTTATATTCAGAGATAAACTTGATTTATTTCTGTGCTCCTTACAGACAAAACCCTAATTATTTTGGGACTAATGATTATTAGTTAACATGATTCCCTTCAAATTTAAGTGAAATTAATTAATCAAGTTACAGACAAAAACACGAGAAAAGAAAATCCTGAGCCCCAAACTTGAAAAACTTGTTTTGACACTTGGCTAAACGCTTTGTACTGATTGTTTATTGCTCAGACACACAAAATTCCTGTTGATGCTCTCCTGCTGTGGAAGGATGCTGCCCAATTCTGTCAGCCTTTTCACCTCAACACCTATTGCCATGTTTTCCTATTGCTGTACCTGTTACTCAATTAGACCAATCCTTACCCAGGCCTAGAGGAAAAAATATTCTCAGCCATTACAGATCTTGCTCAGTCCTGTCTGCCACGACCTTGTGTAAATCCTTGTACTTCACGTTTATGCCATGGTTCCCATCTTGCTCATGTCTCAGATGCCACTAAGAATTGATATGAATCCTGACAGAAATAATAAACAACAGGAAAGAACAAGACTTTCTTCCCTCCCTGTTGAATCCCTGTTGTAGCCAGAAGCACCAAGGCCTTGGGTTTCCCATTGCCAATGTACTTGTCTCAGCTGAAAGGCAGCATTAGGTAAGATTTATATGTTGCAATTACAGAGTATTTTTTTAGACATTTCTTCAGCATTACAACATTTCAGCCAAAATCTAAAGTTGCATGAAAGAGCACTCCAAGCATAAACCTTGAAATGCAGTTCTCAGACTGGCAGCAACCCAGCAGAGTATTGCTCCACTCCCACACCAGTTAAAGCAATAAACTGCATAAAGGCTTTTGGTGGGGAACAGTCAGGAAGCACCTGTACATTAATACTGGTCTCTCTTCTGCCCATCAGAAATGCCAAGAATGTCCCATTCACAGCTGCTACTGCCAAAGCTTTGATCCTGCAAATAAGGCTTTAATCCACACCCCAGTTATTGAGATGCACCTGGACATATATCCCAAGTGGTTTCATAGGTTTCTTTGGACCTTGATGAGCCAAGAATTGCTAGGTCTAATTCTGGGCTGTGAATTATGAGCATATTTTGGTGTTACGCTCTGGGATGTGCTCTTGGTCTCTGTATGGGTGTTAGGTGGTGAGTTGGACTAGAGGATCCTTGTGGGTCCCTTCCAACTCATAATATTCTGTGATTCTGTGATTCTGTGATATTGCTAAAAGCAGCTTTATTTGAAGAAAAATAGCAACCTTGGTGCAGGAGTTCAGATTAATTCCCAGCACTTGTCTCTCACCTAAGAAATTCCAGGTGAAAAACAAGCATCACCACGGCCCAATATCTCTTCTCCCCTAAAAATTCCTTGTACCTAAAAAAAAAAAAATCATTGAGAAATGGCCACTGTTCAAATCTAAGTTCCTCAGATTTTATTGAGTTTATTCTGTGCTGCAGAAATGTTCTCAAGTATTAGTTATCCCATTTGTGCAGAAGTAATAGACTTACCTTGCAGTCCCCATCTCTTTTTGAAGAAAACAAGCATCTTAAACATCTCAAAAGGCTTTTTATTTTTTCCTCCAATGTTTGTGTCCTTCCCTGTTATGTCTGATAACACTGTTAATCAGACTTATCTCCATCTGATAACTATTTATAGTACAAAAAATAAGATGTATGGAACCAGATCTCCTTTCTGCCAACCAACAGCCCTAAATATTAAATTCAGAAAATCCTTTTCCTTCCCTTCCCACTTCTGGCGAGGTGAAATGGGGAGAACTGGAGGGTGTCCCTCTAATCAAGCACCCCTATGGCATAAGAGTAGAGGAGTTAACATCTCCTTAGGGTGGGTCTAGAAATGGATCTTTTCTTCAGAAATCCTTCTGTTGTGTTTGGGTTTGATAGTACCTCAGGACAACAATGTCATTTTGTCATCAGGATTTCTTGTTACAAATCAGAGCACATCCCCCTCAGTGCGTGGGGGTTTTGGTTCATACTTCCGAGACATTAAACTTTTAGTCCGAGGTCCTAATACCTACAGCTTTGGGGGGGTCTTGCTCTTTCTGACCACTTTTAATTCTCAGCTGAAGTGACTCGTGGCTGTCTGGGGACATGTATTCCTGCAGCTCACAGACTGTCCTACTGCTGAGCCATCGTCCCTCACCATCTCAGGCAGACAGGCCTTGGCATCATAGCTGGACTTGAGCACTCACAGATTGTGTGTATCTGCCCCTACATAATGCCTGCTCTGCCCACTGCAGTATAACATTAACTTCAAAGGGGGGAGATTAATCTGTGAGCGTCGGCACAGAAAGAACCCACCCCAAAGTTATCAGCAAGAACCTACTCTAAGAGATGATGCTGCAGAAAAACAGCTGCTGCTGCTCCTTCCCTCCATCTCATCCCAAATTTGTTTAAAGGAGTGAGATAATATTGTAATAGTGATATGAAGTCATGATTCAACTTACACCTTTGTCTCCTGCTTGTTAAGAGAAACTGAAAATGTCAGCAGATTATTGTTTCATTAGCATGGATTCAGTTTTATTGACATACATGAAATTTATGTAATGCCTTGCTACTATGGACCTTATGGATGTCATCCCTTCACAGAAACACTGAATCCATGTAAGTATGAATTTCAAGGCAGGACCAAAACTATGGGATTCCGTTGGTAGAACAATGTTAAATGTACAAGTAGGAAAAAGGGACTCACGATCATTGCATGTGTTTTCAATACTTGCCTGGATAGAATAGAATGAGCTTATGCAAATAGAGATAATCGGTTTGGTACTGGCAATTTTGAAAAAAAAACTCCACTACTTCAGTTTTATAGAATTTTAGAAGGCTTTACTGAGTGATATCAAATATATCTCCCTACAGAAAATGTTGTTAGTTTGTCTTGTCAGTGTGCTGATGCATGTGAGCTACTCTGGTGTGGAGGGAAACTGTGGGTTTCTTGCTGGAGTAATAGAGCCACAAGTGAATATGTTTGCAATTTTAAAGTGATCTTTTTATTTTCTTTCTGTTTACAGCTCCCACAAGAATGGCTTTATGTTTCTTTGAACTTTTTCACAGTTCCCTGTTAGGACAATAGGGGTTTTTAATCTACCATCAGCCCTATCTTTCTCTCGCTCCCCTTTCCTTTCTTGTTTATTGTGACTGCTAAGCAGGGATTTCAGGATATTTTCTTTTACCTCTCCTTCTGTTTGTGGTGATTTTAGAAGAAACTCCAAATCTGAATAATCTTACTAGATAAGCTAATCACTATCTAGTAATTTATAACTAATTTAATCCACACTGCAACTGTCATTTATAGTTACATCAAATTTATTTGCAATAACCAGTGATCTTCCATAAAACTCACTGGATTTGGAATGGAATAGTGGGTTACTTTATATATATTTTTTATTTCAAAATTTCAACTGTAATAAAACCCCAAACGAATCATTTGATTTAAGAGCCGTTATGAATAGAGATAGTTTCCTTAGTTTTGAATTTAAAAGCCTTTCTATTTTTACCCAAAAATATGATTCACATAATTTCAGAGTTATTATAAAATCAGTGCTTAATAGATTTTTATTTTCCCTTCATTTAGTATGAGATAGAGAGCTGTGGGCTAAGTCCATTAAACCATGTTAGCTGCTACATGAAAACCACAAATATTCTGAAGTTTCTAAAACAAACAACCCCAAACTTAAAAATTAAAAACTCAGAAACCAGCCTGAGGGAAGCTCAAGGAAATGAATAAAAATATCCAGGAAGAATTAGAATCAACACTGGAGAGAGAGTAATTGGGTTGACTTAGGGCTGACTAATTCACACACTGAGAGATGATTTGGGGGGTTGGGTTTGGGATTTTTAGCAAGGTTCTTAGACTTCTCTTCAGCCTCATTCTTGGCCTTACTAGAGGGATCCATTCTCTATGTATCCACTTGTGTATCTCCTGCCTGCTTCTTCTCCTTGCCAGAATATATACACTTGCATATAAATGCATATGTAATATGTATTTCCAAATTCATATGGAAAAGACCTTCTTTTCAACGAAATACACCACAAGAAACCTGCTGCAAGCCAGGAAAGTAATTACTGCCCGAGGTAGGCAGGCTGCAGCCCTGTGCTCATAAGTGATATTTCCCTGGCAATTGTGTGACACAGGAGCTAAAACTTCCACTTCAAACACGGTGCTAATGCCTCCTTCTTCACCATTAAAAAGTGAGATATTCTGCCTTTTTAGGTGGGCAAAATATACAGCGGTGTAATGTGGCTGGATTCTGAGCATTTAGGCCAAAGTAACCCAAAAATAAATAGCTTACTGTAATAAAGTAATTTGAAATCTACACGGGAGTGAGTGAAAATAGGCATTTTTCACTTGGACTCAAAATTCCTTCCTAACTGAATTGTTCATGGAGATCCTATATTTTCACCCAGAACCATGCAGAGAGGGCTTTTCCCCCTCCTTTGAAAAATCAAGCCTTCCCTTTCTGTGTTAACTACCTAGATATTCATACAGTCGGCACAAATAACGAGGCTGACTCTGCCAAAGAGAGAGATATTTGCAGTCAGCAGTCTCGTCTCCTCAGATGTCAGCGGTCATATCAAGGAAGGAAACAAAATTAGAAATTTGGCTGAGAAGAAAAATAACAGCAAATACCTCTAGTTTGGTACTTCCAGTAAATGAAGAGCTCACCTTCCTGAGAAACTTGCCTGGCTGTTGTGTGGATTCTTCATGACCAGAGGACCTGATACTATATAAATATATAGATATAGATATAAATA
Organism: Pitta sordida; assembly: GCA_013390025.1. Classification (NCBI taxonomy): domain Eukaryota; kingdom Metazoa; phylum Chordata; class Aves; order Passeriformes; family Pittidae; genus Pitta; species Pitta sordida. Next base: position 318,421 of record WEKX01024850.1, read on the forward strand.
CATGTATATATGTATATTTAAAGCTTATGGGTCCTCAGGCAGCCAGTGTTCTGCAGAAAAACATGTTGGCACAGCCCTAAAGAAGATACGAGGTGAAAATTTGGATCAACTTGGCCAAAGTAATGTGAGAATTTGGAGGCAGGAATAGGATTTTCATGTTGATTTTGTTAGAGTTGCTCTGCTTTTCTATAAAGAAATGAGGGGGCACTTTGTAGGACATCAGGAGACCTGTAAGGTGGAAAGCAACAGCTAATGCTAAGAAAACTGAGCTGAAATTTATCCTTGGCAACTGAAGAGGATGTTTCTTTCCCAGACTGGCTCACGGAGTCACAACCTACAGTTTTCACTCCTGGATTTTCTGGATAAAATAGATTCAGTGGAAGCCTCCATGTGAACTCCCATCCATTCAAATTACTACGTTTCTTCAGGTTCTTCTGTGAAACAATATTGTATCGATGCAGGGTAATATAGTTTGGCCTCTGGATTATTCCAGGAGCTCTCAGAACAATTATGAGCCAGTATTTCCACTCCTAAGGTCTGTGAGGTTCAGGGTGCTTATCAGCTTAGGTGATGCTATGATTGCAAAAGAGCAAAAAGAACCACCCAGTCGGCACCTTTTACCCAGAAAGCACCTCTTAAAAGCATTACAGTTGCTGCAGAATGTAAACATACCTATTTTAATTCATTTTTTGCAGATTTTTTGAGTTCTGAAGTGGAATATAAAATACTTATTGTGGCCATAATAGTAGACTGAAAGGCAAACAAAATACTCGGATATTTTTCTGCTGCATTTTTTACTATTGAAGAGGTTACAATATCAGCAATCAATGTTATGTCCTCACCTGTAATTATGTCTTTAATTTTGGTTCTTCCACACTAATAAAGGGATGTACTGAGTAAAGACGTAAACTGTAAAAAACCCAGAAACCTCGAGACAATTTTGGTTTAATATTACAGGCAATAATAAGATGATTTAACTCGTGCAGAAATGATAAAAAATGAAGCAGTAAATAAAATACTAAATGATGTATATTACTTACTAAGAAGTAAACTCAGGGATCATGTAAAGTTTCCTAATGTAACAGGGATAACACATTTAATAAAGCCGAAAGCTCTCTCCTTTTAGACATGTAAGAAAACATAAAATTATACACCTTCTCTCCCACCTTCTCACCCTATTAACCTCTGGAACTCGAGGTTAGTGACTGTTGGGATTCTGAAGAGCAAGGATTTTATGGGTAATGAGAGCATCTACTGTCAAATGTATATTGACAACTGCCTAAGATGCCCATACTTCATGGAATTAGCCAGGCACATGCTGGGGTTAGGAAAACAGTCTCTGTGCAACTTTGTTGTCCTTTTTGAGGCATCCTTATGTCTTGCAAGTGCTAGAGAGAAAAAAACTTGTGTGTTTTAACCATGCCAACACCCACAGTAATATTACAACATCTGAAACATAACGAAAATTATTTTTATTTTTTTTTCACCCAAAGTAATTAATGACATTGTAGAGGGTCCCTGAAATCCTATGAAGATGAATAATTTCACATTTCATGGAATTCAGGTGTTTTGTTCCAGAAGTTTTTCCTCCCAGGTTGTTCCTCCAGCACTGTTTCTCACTGGAGGCAGCCAGGACATTATCTTTGCAGGTGGGAGGAAAAGCAGGAATGAGATGAGCTGAAGCTTGAGTGAAGTCTTGGCACCGCACTGATACAGACTCTACTTACATGTGGATATATGGATCACTTGTCACGTCACAAAATACATGGTGCCCTACTCCGTGCACATAATCCCATGCGAAGTCATCCCCAGGTGAAATTATTCTCCATCTACCTTCTGGTGCGACTGTCAAACCTAATGTCTGCTGTGAGCAAGAGTCTGGAAAATGGACATCTGTCCTCGGATGATTCCATTGTCTATATATATTCCATATCTTTGTGCTTTGGCTTTGGTCTCTGAGGGAATTTTGTTGTGGATACTGATCCTTAGTGACCAAGGTCATTCTCTCTCTCTCTATCTGGAAGAGTTAAAAACCAGAAGCAGCAGCTTGAGGAGGAAATTACCAGCAATCCCCAGGTCCCAGCTGCAGAGTCTTTGGGCGCATTAACTCTCCCACAGCTGCAATATATAAGGGCCCCTCTGCGGGGTGTGTTTCAGCTCTGGGAGAGTCTCTTGTGGTTTTCCCGCCTTGGATGTGTCCTTGCTGTGCCCCAGCATCAGGAGAGAGTGGGCCAGTAATTCCTCTCCTGCTGGGATTTTCCTTGTGCATCTCCTGTTTTCCTTTGAGTGCCTCCGGTCATCAGCGCCCTAAGCTTCAGTTACTCTCTGGGCCCTGGAGAGAAGTTTCTTCTGGGATTCTCTGTGGAATTTGGCTGAGTTCTGCAGGACTCTCTCACATCACAGGACTGCAGGGTGTCTTGAATTTTCCCTCAGGATTGTCTACATCCCAGGACTTGTGGGATATCTCAGGTTTGCTCTCATATCAATAGGTTTTGCTGTTTAATACTGTTATATCCTGGCTTGTCTGTTTACTGAAGTGAATTGTTTAGATTTTCCATGCTTTCCTTCACTTTCTTTTTAACCTGGTGAGGAGGAAGGTTGGGTTTTTTTGGCTCAACCCCCAGTTTACTTCAAACCTTCACAACATCCTATGAACATTTCCAAAAGGCAGAGCAGGGAGGAGGACAGTTTGTGTTGTGCTTAAGCAGAACTTGCCATTGAATCATTTAGAACTTTCCTAGTTAGTTAATTAGTTGCCATGGTTCAATGTGATGTGACAGAGGCATCAGTGCATGTCATGCAGAAATGTTGTGCCAGTACTTGAAACACATGAGTAGGAAAGAATTTGCTGATGTCATGTAATGAGGTGTTGTGTTTCTGGTGCAGCATGAGGGGGCTGGTGCCAGGATGATGTTGGCACTCCCTTTTCCTGACTCAGAGGGAAGAGGAGCAGTGGCAGCTGTTGGGTTGTAGGCTTCCTCTCCATCCTCCTGCCAGGCCTGCGTGACTCCTGCCCAGCAGGAGCAGCCACTGGAGCGGGTGGAGCAGCTGTCTGCTGTGCACCAGGAAGGGGACAGATGCAGGAATGTCTGCAGGAATGCATAAATCTCCTGGAGTGAGCACCCCAGGGGGAGTCCTCTTTGCTGGAGAGGATTGCACATAATTTATTTTCATTCCTGGTCTTTTCCTTTCATGCTAGCAGATAAGTAATCTTCCTCTTCTCAACTACATCCTTAATTATAGGAGACGGAAGGAAGATTATTTACCACATTGGAATTTCTTTCAGACCCATTAGTTTGCTCAGTGTAGAGCTAAGCATGGCATTCCTTTCCTTTGACAGTGCTATTGTGCGAGGGTTTGCTAATACACAAAAGCAACAATCTAATAATGCTCAAAATGTACGATCTAGGCAGACCATGTTTTAAGGGGTGAGGGAGGCACAGTAACGATATTCCTTGAGTTTGCACAATCCAGCCCCCAGGACCGTTGTAAGACTTTAATAAGAGTAATTGATAGAGTAATCTAGGAAAGCATTTTTGAAATGGGAGTATATTAAGTTTATTAGCATATAACAGAACTATATAATAGATCAAGTCATTAACTGGAATATTGTTATAGACTGAAGAAAGAATATGATTTAAATTTTTAAAAATCCATTATTTTTACTTTTACTATTATTTCAATAGTCAAATGTCTGTTATAAAACGTGCCTTGAAATATTTGAAGATGGATTTAATAATCCATCCAAAGTAGACATTTCGGCACCAATAAGCTGGTTAGTGTCTTATATTTCCTTGCTCTTCTTCGTGGCCTTGATGGTTAAAAAATATTTCATTTGCTTTTTTCATTTTAAGAAATGCTTTTCACATCGTTCCCCGAAGAGGGGCTTTTAAATCTGCAGCCAGGAGAGTTCATACCATTTCATATGAAGCAACAAAAGATTAATATAGTGGACAAGGTGTACCCAGGCAATGGACTGAGGTAAATGGACTATTTCAAAGGCTTGAATTAGATTGGAGAGAGAGGAAGAGGAGTGTGAGAGGAGTGTTGAGCACTTGGCCTTTGCTGGGGCAGGTCATAAGGTGAATAAAGGAGTGAGAAGGATCGTAGTTCTGTAGGTTCTGCTTGTTCTGTGCCACACTGACAACAGCAATTTCCAGTTTAGATGGCAATTAGATTGTTTGGGGTTTTTTATCCCATTTATATTTTCAAGACAACTTCTTTAGAGGTGACCTCGTTGCTCTCTACAATTACTTGAAAGGAGGTTTTAGTGAGGTGGGAGTCGGGCTCCTCTGCCCTGTCTCAGGTGAAAGGATGAGTGGAAATGACCTTAAGTTACACCAGAGAAGGTTCAGATTAGATACTAGGGGGGAAAATTCACTGAAAGAGTGTTTAGGCATTGGAATAAGTTGCCCAAGGAGGCAGTGCAGTCACTGTCTATGGAAATGTTAGAGAGGTGTCTGGAAGGGGCTCTCGGGGATATTGTTTAGTGCCAGGCTGACAGTGGGACTGGGGGATCATGAAGGTCTCTTCCTGCCTTGATGATTCTATGATTCTGTATGTGTTAAGAACTGAAAGCTGCTAAATGTGTTTTTTTTAAATCCCATTAAAAATTTAAAAAATCCTGTTACAAGCTCAAAAGATCCCTGAACACAGCAATAAGACTCCCTCAGGTTATACCCTTTAAGTTGTCAAAGAAGAAAGCTGAAACTATTTTTGCAACCCCCAGAGCCTGTTTGCCAGAGGAGGACTCTTTTCTGGTTCCCCCAGCCATCTCATAAGATCATTCCCAGGCTTTGGGAGATCATTCCGTTCCTTCCATAAAACCGCCGGTGAGTGCTGAGCTGTTCCCTCGGGAGAAGCCGTACAAGCAGTTTATCTGTTTCCCCTCCGAGCTGGGCTGTGGGAGCACAGCCCTGCATTCTTCTACCTCACAGCAATCCCCTGCATCCCACATCCTTACTATCAGCAGAGGTTTTTACTGCCTGGGAAGGAGCTTTAGTCTCTCTGGGAAGCCCACGCAGGCATCCTTAGGAAGGGAGCACCTTCCTGACTTACTGCAATGTGCACATCCTCAGGTTTTTCCCAGTATTGTCATTGACTCTGACACTACTTGTTGGGATTTTTTGCCTTTGCAACATTGAATTTGCTTGAACAAATTAGAATATTTTTTTTCCCCTTAAACCTGGTAACAAGCACCTATTTTTCAGCACCACTTTTGATCTTGTACATGGCATTAGTTCAGGTTATAGATGAGTTACTGGAGCAGTGAAATGAATGAAGTCTCTGCTGTTTAGTCTCATAATAACAGGAATATGGCTAAAGGGAAGAGGAGTTTGAGTGGGAAAACAGAACAGCGTTCAGTTACAGTAACAATTGTGTTATATATTCTTATATTGATTTGGAATTCACTGTTTCTTTAGTTCCCCACATGAGGAATTCTCTGCCTGCTGTTACTCCAGAGTCTGGGATTTAATAAGCCTTTCAGATGAATGCTGCATTCCTGCTTCTCACAAACACTGTTTTAGACTTTGAAACCTCAGGGATATGTTCTTGCAGTTGTCTTATCTCCAGCTGAATTTTTCAAGCTCTTCTTTGTAGCTATTGCAACTAGTGGCAGAGCATTTAAAAACCACAACCTGAGACTCCAGAAGATGATTTCAGAGTGAGGAACAATTTTCCATGACAACTCTGGTACAGAGCACAGTCAGCCTTGGCAATATTCTATTCAATATTTTCGTTTGCAACTTGCTGAAGTCTGGTGGGTGACTTGGGTGACTTCTGCAGAGTGTGTCTCAGGTCAGTATATATTAGCTATCTGTATGAGTGGCCAAAATCATATTAATCCTAGATACCCTGGTCATCTGTGGTGTTTTTATAATTATCAATCGCATTGGTTAAATTAAATCTTAGTCTAAACTTAGTTCTTCTGACAAATTAATTGAAGAATTAAAAAAAACCTTAGACCAACAAGAGTCTATTTAAAGCAACAGCTCCTGTTAAAACTTGAGGATAATGTTCAGGCAGCATTTCAAGGAAAAAATACCCTTGTGTTACATCTGATTTGTTTCTTTTTCAAAATATAGCTTCCTTTTCAAACATGTCTTTCCTTGATAAGCCTCAGAGCACTACTCTTAGCACATGTCCTGAATCAACATATCTGTCACTGATTTTTTTTTTTCCTCATGAAACAAATGAATTAAAGATCAAAACGAGTATTGGAATAATACAACACATTTCATCACATGAGGGAGTGACCTCATTTGCCACTCTGCTTTACAGGAGTGATGTGCCAGCCATGCTAATCAAGTGCTATCAATTCATGTGCTTTCTCAGTTAAATACTGTTGACTTCAAGAAGTGACACTTGTTAAGTTGTAGAGTATTGTGTGGTGCATGACAGACACACAAAACCCCGTGTGATGTAGTGCTTTGCCTGCTCAATACAGTATTGACCCAGGAGTGGTCTGGAGTGTTGTGCTGAGCCTATGGCTCCATGCTGGGTGATGCTTCAGCTTTCTCCAGGACTCAGTTCCTGTTGTGGAAATGGAAGGATTGCAACACTGTTTTATAATAGTCCTGAAAGGAAAGCTCTCTCCCATCATCAGTGTGCCTGTGAAATGTGTGTGAACATGAGTTTGTCACGTGAACCCTTTGCAGGGGCAGATGTTGGGGTGGGTTTCAGTCAGAACTGGAAGATTTGGGTTCCCTGTTTTTTGTCTACACTATGTTGTTTGTCTTTGCTGCCGTAACTGCCAGTGGCTGCGAAATTAGAGTTAACCTCGATATGTCTTCTTTGCTGCAATTCTAATTTAGCTTTTCTGTGTACACACCCATCTATACCTTGCTCCCACCTTTGTAAAGTAAAATAATATTATTCTCCTGCCTCATGTTGTGTAATGAAGTTTAATACATTGAAGGTAGTGAGACACTAGTTGCTATAGTAATGTACTATTTAAATAACTAAGGAAAAACCCTCAGATGTGTTTCAAGAAAGGCAGTTTATTGAGGGCTACTTGTTTTGCATGAAACATCTTTGGGGTGGTGAGCACACCATGTGGGAAGTCTCCATGAGGCTGCCCAGAACAAGGGCAATGTGGAGCGTGGTGGTAACAAAGGCAGAGCATGGAGAGGCCTTTCCCATCCTGCCCCATCCAGGCTTAGCAGTCTCCCTGAGGTGGGGGAATGGTCTGTCTGGTACCCTCAGCCTGGATGAGAATCCTCTGACCATCCCCTCACAGGCCCAGGAGGGTTCATGGTTTGTTTTAGGGAGGACCAGCAGCCGCGTCCAGTGCCTGTGAAGCTGCCAACTGTTTGATCATTTGTACAGACACAGAAGCCTGGAGTGCAGCTCCTTCCTGGTTGGAAGCAATTAAACTCTCTGCTGCTACATTAAGCTGTCTTTGGAAAATAACTCTTGTCCTGGGATCAGAAACCTGCCAGTATCTTGTAGTGCACTGGTAAAGGAACTACACTGTGGGGCTGGAAATGTGGGCTTGAACTCTCCCTGGCAGAAGGTGAAATTAAATATATATTCTTCATTTCTTGGGCAAACAGAGTAAGAAATAGCACAGTATATAACATAAGTACTACTACCAATCATGCTCTTGAGGGCCAAGTTTTAAAAATAAAGTGACTGCATCTGTACCCTTCACATGTTTATTGGCTGTGATCTCTGAGCAGCTATTAGAGATTTATGGGAGAAAAAGGGCTGATTTTTGAATCCTGGTCATCCTGGTGTGTGAAGGAGGCACCACCTTGCTGAGAGGGGAGAAGCTGGGGGCAGCAAAGGAGGCTCAATGTGACATGTCTGGAGAGGTATTAGAAGCCTACCCCATTCTGTAAATATGCTCCTCANCCAATGTGACATGTCCGGGGAGGTATTTCACAGCCAGAAGGATATTTGGAGCAAAATAATTGACTTAGATACGTCACTTTCACCTCAGTCACCCTTTAAGCACCTGCATAATTTTTAGATCTTGTCCACAGTCATACTGAATAATTTCTCAAGTCAGGAAGACAAAAATTAGAAGACTACCCCATTCTGTAAATATGCTCCTCAGTTATGAAATCAAGGATCATTATTTTCATTCTATTTCTGATCATGGAAAAAGGTGAATATGACAAAGAAAATGATGGGGTTTCATGAGCATTTTAAAATTTACTCATTTTTTGTAATGACTTTGGAAAAGAATGATTATTTGTTGTATAATTAGATGCTCTATCACTTTGTAAAAATTTGTTCTGATTAAAATGTGTGGGTAGTAAAGGAGAATATGGGTAAGAGTATCTTGGTAATAGGTCAAATGCAAAATGTGTAACTTGCAAATCAAACCTGAACCTCTGCAGGAATCAATAGGAGCTGAGATGGCTGACTGAGCAGAAGGTGGGAAAAAATAATAGTCTGTTGCTTCTCTGCAGCAAATGTAAGTCAAGTCAGTCCACCATGACCTCAGTGTATAGCAGAGTTTATGCCTACATGGTTTATTTTACATAGGGGCAATGGTGTTCTTACCGTGACTCCAACAGGCACCGAGTTCCACCAACAACTTCACTAATGGAAGGAAAAAAAATTACAGTATAGTCAGATGGGAGTTTTTTAGTTTTGTGTTTCATGGGTTTGGGGGTTTCTTTAAGCCAAATGTTTTAATTAGAAAATTGACTCACTAAAATAAAGCAAACTGTGTCATGTGAAAGCAAGAGTTTTGAGAACACTTTTGCTTCAAATGTTTTGCACATTAAGGGTGAAAATTCTGATTCCTGTAATACAAAGAGAAAACTACCTCTAGATAGAAGTGTCTGTTATAGTCTGATGCAAAGTTCCTGAGGACAACCTTCCTCAAATACATATGAGCCCCACTGAGGTGTAGAAACATTGAGTTGTTAAGGTCAGAAAAGACCTCCAAGATCCCTTTTCCAAAATAATCTTGATATAAAGAGGAACCATGATGATCAATTCTTTCTGAACAATTTGCTGTGGCCTAGCTGAGAGTAGGATCGTGTTTTGAGTCAAGTAGTTAGTCAGCCTCCTTTCCCTCACCCTTATACCTCTACTTGCTCAAACCCTACTTATTTATATGAAAAGTAGCCTCAGGCAGGAGGAATATGCAAGAG